>JAPMOQ010036143.1:1038150-1082537 GCA_026543055.1 Argiope trifasciata
TTCTAAGTTATTTTTAACAATGAATAAGATCCTATTATAGATAGATAAAGTTTTCAAATTTCTGTAAGCAAAGAATAAATCTATTCATTACAAACGTATGAAATTTTATGCAACAATATTTTCAAACATGATGTATATCTTAAATATATTTTTAGCTATAGTATTAATCTTCTGATACTATCTACTAAGCAAAATATCATATATATATATATATGTTTTTAAATATTCAAGTTATACTGCATTTATTACTATTTTTTAAATTTTCATTTTTAGTAAATTTAAATTACAACAGAAATTCGATTTGATATTAATAAGTAAATTCTTTAAGAAGGAAATTTTTTCCTGCTTTTTTATGAGTGAAACAACTAATTCGTTTTATATGGTCTAAGGTTTTTTACAAGATAGTAAGTTTTGCTTACGAAAAGTTACTTTTATTTATAATTAAAATTTCGACAATATCGGCCTTCTTGCCAGTTCCCTTAAGAGAGGGGGAAAATAAATATAAATGTCGTGGGTTATCAAAATTTTATAATAAAAATTTTTGGAAAAAGTATTAAGCCTTTAATTAGCATAAATAAAATTTTATATATTTCCTTTATTAAAACTTTTATACATTTCTTTCTGTCATATTTATTTTTTGCCATTGGAGCGAGTAAAAGAGGGACTGTTCTATATTCAACAAAAGTTAAAAACAAGAATTCTTCAAAAATTAACTTTAAAAAATTATGTCTAGCTTATTTTTATTGATAATTATAATGAGAGACAATCCATCAAAATTTAATCAATTAGCAAAACGTTTATTTTTAAGAGAAGTAGAATTGAAATCCAGATACATTGAATCAAGAATAAGCCAGACTTAAATAAATTTCAAATTCTTCTTTTAAATTGTCAGTATTTGCAAATACACAATCCTTTATAATTTTAAGTTAAAAAGTGAAAGTTTTAGAACTTATTCCATTTATTTATAAAAGCGATGAACCATAGCTGTAAAATTTCTGTTACTAGAGTTTAATCATAAGAAAGTTAGACAAAAAGGTTGTTACAAAACCCACCTCTAATATGAATAACAATAAGACTGATTTTTAAAGCGATTTAATTTGTACTTCTAATAATAAGCTGTACTGCATCCAGGCATAGGGGTAGTCCACACGATCTGGGAGTCCCGGTTCGGGTATGGTTGTTATTCTTCCGTTGTATATGTGAATGTGCCCCCTGTAAAAAAGGGTAGTACTAGCTAATGTGATGCATGAGTAGATAAGACGTACTCTTGACCTGCTCTACTAAAACAAAAGACGCACCTTGACTTCGTCAGCGAGTTTGTCCCGGGGAACATATTCCCATTCCCTACCTTATTTCATGTATGGAGAAAAATCAAGCAACACCATTGGCTCGGACTATCTCCTACTCTGAAATGTGACGTAATTATAAACGAACTTCGAAATAGTTTTGGTTTGTATTGCTGATACTAATTGTATATTGTAATTTCTGAACACATTTGTCATTATGCTTTGTTCCATAGTATCAATATATATCCCTTTTTGGCATATTATTTTTCAATTATTAATTAAATGTTATTGATTAATTAATTGAATATTATTTCTAAATTTTTAATGGCATTTTTTCCTTGTCATAAAGAATTAGTATATACAGTTGGTTAAAATCGACCAAAGCATTTAGAAGTCAGATAGAGATGCCTAGACACGATTTTGATTTAAATTAAGGTAATATTTTGTAAATTTGTGATAGTAAAATGCTTCCTTACTTAAATAGCAGAAAACTATTTTAAATATTATTAAATGGAAAATTATAATAAAAAATATAGGCGGAGAAGAATAATAAAATACGTGACTAAGATATATAACAATGTAGCAAAGAATTAAAAAATTGAATTTATTCCGTTTATGCAATTTAGTTATAGTAGGCATCAAATCCAAGTTGCACCGAAAATCTGAATGGAAGCAAACGTGACGTCACACTCTAGTAACAGAGTGGACGCCGGTGCGAACCAATGATATTGCTTGATTTTCATCCATACATGAAACAGAGTAGGGAATAAGAAGTGCCATAAATAATAACAACAATAATAAAATGCGTTCCTTAATTTGACAAATATAAAGCAAGATTGATCGATGGGAATTTTAATAATTAAGGGGACTTTTATTTTATAAGAATTTAATATGACAAGATCACTGGGAAAATATTCAGATAATATTTCCTTAGCATCATGATGCATAGGATGTATATATATATATATATATATATATATATTATATATATATTTCTCATTTAGCCATGGTTTATTATTAGTGGATTATCCTAAATTACTCCTGCTGTAATTTTCAAAATAAGATATTAATCTAATTAAAATAAAAGAAAATTACTACGAAAGAAAATTTTTATCAAATTATTCATATTTTTTTTAAACAAAGAGAAATATTTGTATAAAATAAAACCTTACCAGACATCTGAAGTTGTTGTTTTTAATTTGCCATTTCTTAAATGCACTTTTTCAATCAAAGTTTTCTCTTCTAATTAGTAAAAAAAAATACCCTAATTCAACAAGCAATGACAATTGTTTTAATTTAGTTTAGTGAACTCAAAGTCCTATTTCGTAATTACACTAGGGCCAGTTTCTGACAGATTTTAGAAAATTAACTTTTCTGCTCTGCTTTAACATTTTTCGCAAAACCAAGCTACCAAAACGTTAAACAGTTAAATCGAATTAGTGGGGAAAGCAAGAGAATTAAAGACAAAGAAAAGAAATTTTCATTAACCCTGTAATTGTGAGTTGAGAGATTTCGGGAGTTATAACGCTTATTATTTGTTCGCAGGGAACGCTTTTTGCTGTTAAAGTATCTTCCTGTTAGTTACACATCCCACAAATTTCACCTATTTCTGGGCTCAACAAAAACCTCAATTAGAGATTTAAAAACAGCAAGTAAAATATAATTAAAAATATTGCAAGACACTTCTTTAATCAGAATTCCTTCTTTCAAATAATAAGCACGATCTTTCATAATAGTTTTATGTCTGCCACACAACTCAACTTTTTCACAACAGGCTTCTTTAATTTTCAAAAGATTAATTAATTTCTAGTGCTATGGAAAAGGAAGGTCTTTTTTATGTCAAAGAAACCAAAAATTACCTAAAATCTCTACACAATTTAAAGTGGGGAGAAAAAGTTAGTGTCTTCCCCAAAACAAAAAGTTCATTTCTCTTCCACACAATGCAGTCATTGAAGAAGGAACAATTGAGTTGCAACTCAAAATAGAAGCGTGTCTAATGAAAACAGAGTGCAGGGTTTCAAGTTGCAACCAAACCAATAAAAAGGTGTTACATCATGCCATGCTTTGAAGACCTACCTCCGTGAAGTTAATTAAAGTTACTGCAACGGTTTCATCCCAGTTAATGGTCAAAAAGGGGTTTTATATATGTTTCTTCTTTTAAATTTTCTTGATTAAATTGTATTCCTTAAATATATTTTTAACTGTTTACAGCAACAAATTTTGTAAAGATATTTACTTAACTTCGTCCACCTTGGTAGATTAGCTGAGGTCATTCTTTTTGACCGTATACGTTATCGCTACCCATACCACCATTTCTAGTTTACTGAGAATTTTACACTGGAGGGGAAAGAAGTATGTTTATCTGGGTTACAGCAGAAGGACTTCACAATACCTCAAAGTACTTACATCTTTAACGTTGGATTTAATCGTTGAAAATGCAAAACATCTTATACTTTCTAATGCATTTTAATAGTTAGAGAGTCAAATCGGTGGAAATTTGACTCAATTGATATTATAATTATGAATTTGTTGAAATTATGGAGCCTTTACAATACGGATTTCAAAATGAAGTTCAAATGTGAGGATGATATAATCGAATCTAAATTGAAAGAGCGCAAAAATACTTATTTTAGGTATGTAATATAATAGCATAGATCTATATTTTAATTTGATTCCATATTCATTTTTTAACATACCTTTTGCACTCATTGTACTTCTTGCAGCGAAATCTTGCAAGAAGTTGTATGCCTGAAATTTTAGAAACATGTAAATGCAAAAACTCAAAAACGTAGTTACTTAAATGAATGAAATTCATCCTTAACTTGTGATTAAAATAGCAGTAGTTCTGAGTTCCATTTGGCGTCTACTGACTAGACATGACCAAAATACATATTTCCGCAATAGGTTCTTTAAAAATGCTAAATTTATTCTTGAGACTTATCAATTGTCGTTCACCAATACCATTCAAAATATTCCATGCCTTACACAAGAACGTCAATTTCATGCAGAGGAAGGGAAAATATGATTTTAACTGGAGAATAGAAGAAAGTTTTGGAGAAACCACATTCTCTATTTTAAATTGTAAATCGCATTCTCTTTAAGGACTTGCATGATATTTATTTTTTCTATATCTTTTAGTATAAATGCATGAACAAGAATAGGTTTATCAATTAGGCTTATAATATCAAGCGAAATTAGCTGAAAACTTATAAAACCTTTATTAATGAAAATTTTATTTATCTTAATCTATCATCTATTGTCTAATAGCATAGAACTATAGAGCAAACTTAACATTGCTATCTGCAGAAACACCTTCTTAGGCTGGGGCCGCGGTGGCCCGGTGGTATAGTCTCGGCTTCGGAACCGGAGGGTTTCAGGTTCGAGACTCGATTCCACCGAAGATCCGTCGTGTGAGGGGGTCTCTTGCACGTTAAATCTGTCAGGCCAAAGTCCTCCCGCTGGTGTGGTGTGGTGTGGAGAGGGGGGTGCCACTTCAGTTGTCGTCCTCGTCATCTGAACGTGGCTCAAAATTTCGAGGTCCGTCCCAAAATAGCCCTCGTGTTGCTTTAAACGGGACGTTAATATAACTGAACTGAACTGAACTGAACCTTCTTAGGCTAAAAAGACTTTAGAGAAACTATGATTTCATCGCTTTTTAAAAATATCATTGACGCATTTTCATTCATGTATCATACAGGATGTGGCATATTCAAACTCAATTTTTTTCCTACAATAAATATGATTTTATTGCCATGAACAGAAGCTATCAAATATGGAAGCAGTAAATTTGTTCAGATAGGGTGTTTTCTACAAACCCGTCTGTCTCGATTATGATTCATTCAATAAAATAGTCATTCTTTTCTGATTTATAAATAAAAAATTTCTTTATTAAATTTATAATGAAGATTTACGTTTTTTTTTTTCTTTGAAACGATAACACGGCTATTCACGATAAACTCAGCAGTTTGTTTGTTAATATCATAGAAAACAAATATTCAAAAGAAATATGATATTGTGAAAATAAAATACGTAAGTTATAAATCTCAGTATCAAAAATAAAGCTTTTTATGATAATTTTAATTACCTTTCATGATACAGGAAATTTTAAGATTCTGAGTTATTTGAAGTATAATTTTTTTCAAAGATAGACTTAAAAATGAAAGTCGAAGGTGATTTTCACTTCTAAGAATAAAAATAAACGTTTTGATTAAAAAAATATATTGTGAAAATTTGTTCAATTTCATTGCTAATTTCTCGTATACTTAGTATGACGGAAGTATAATAGTCGTCACAAATTTCGAAAACTAGATTTTGACAAATCCCCTTCTTTTAGACATACCTGAGTACGAAAGACACGTTTTTGGAACTGCCCGTCTGTCTGTGACAAAAATAACTATAAAATGTTTTGGGCTAGACGGATGGAAATTGGTACTCGATCCTTATATCGAATTTGCAGGTTTATATTTAATTTTGTGTAAAATTGATTCAGTAGAATTCTATCTGTCCTGTTGTTCGTATATAAGTTAAATCTATAACTACAACGCGAAACTAGCTAGATAGATAAAATTCTGCACATAAGCTTAACATCTATAAAATAGACACCTACTAAATCTTGGAGCAAATCCGACAAACTCGATCATCTGACGGTCTATATTTAGAATTATATAAAATGTGATTTCTAGATGTGAGCCTAGAATGCAGCTATTTAAAGTTGTGATTTTTTGAATGCAAATCTAATTACGTGTCAAATTTTTGTTTCCATCAGTTAATAAAAGGTTAAAACACAGATTTTATTTTTCATTTTAATAATCACATGCCAAAGATTTATCGCCAAAAGCAATTTCCCTGAGGATGCATGATAGATTCAGTAAAAATGTTAAATTCATGCCGAAGCTTAAAATTTTACAACTATTGTACGCCTCTGCTATACCTTGGTGTTACCTTGTGTAAAACCTTTATGAAAAAATATACAAGAAATTTCTGTAGACACTACTTCAGCTGGTTTCAAACATATGGCTAAGAATGTACAGATTCTTCAGATATTACCTCTGACACATTCAAAATGTTACTTTCCAGGGCTAGAGAGAGAAAAAGATTATTATTTATCATTGAATAGGTTTATAGGTTTCGTAGTTTTACCTATGTATGTTTCAAATTTTAACAAATTTTAACTCAGCTTTAAAAATACATTCATTGAGTTTCTATGACCTGGCGCAAAAGTGTTGGATTTGGGAATCGAAAAACAAATCCGTCAGTGATTTATCTTCGTTGTGACACTAGTACCCATTCAATCTTTCTGAAGTCACAGCCCTATTGTTGCATTGAAAATGCTACGATTCAAGTCACATGCCCGATTGTTGCATGGAAATTTGGAGAAATTCCTATCATTTTTAGTATCGTTCGTCTGTTGAAAGTCTCAAAATAGCTCTCTAAATTTAAAGTGGATCTTTAATCTTAGTTAAAATCTTAAATAAAAGAGGCACTCAAGAACAGGCCAGATGTCGTTGCAGATTATAAAGTCCTTAGACACCAATTCAAACAATTTTAATAACAATTACTCTCCCATTGTTCTCATCCTTCGTTTACAGCCATAACATTTGTGCATCAAAGAAATGTTTACCAGCATGCATCGACATAATTTTTCTTATCCGTTAATTAATGGAAATTTCAATGTTTTTCGATTAGAACTTGAAGTATGCTTTTATTCAAAACAAATATATTTTCAATGATATCAGTTTTATTTCAAAGACATTTCTATTTTTCTTATAAGAAGTATAAAAGAAGTACACTATAATAGTTATCACATTCAAGATTTTGTTTCACTTATCAGAATTTTTGTAATAATGTTT
Organism: Argiope trifasciata; assembly: GCA_026543055.1. Classification (NCBI taxonomy): domain Eukaryota; kingdom Metazoa; phylum Arthropoda; class Arachnida; order Araneae; family Araneidae; genus Argiope; species Argiope trifasciata. The sequence goes on from JAPMOQ010036143.1 coordinate 1,045,286, forward strand.
TTAAGATTTTAAAATGTGTGTCAAAATTTAATAGAGTGTTAATTTTGTTATTTCAGTTGATATTAAGCAGTCAAAGCAAAAATTGTAAAAATTCTGAGACAAGTTCTACAGTGCCAGAAGTTAATTGTAATGAAAATTAATTTTACGGCAACCTTTCATGAATTTTTCATTAAGCAGCAATAGCAAAATTTCAGCTTCAGGTCGGAAAGTTGCAGGCTTGAAACTGGATTACAACTAACAATTTTCATCGGGGTCAAATATTTTATAGCATCTGTATGAAAAAATGTTTTTAGGACTCATTTTTGGCTCCATTTTCTGACAACTGATAAAAAGACGAACGAATTAATCCTTAAATATTTTTCATATAGGCTAAAAATAGATAACTAATCTAAAAAAATTCTATCAATCTAACTATACTCATTTATCGAATCATATCAGCGTAGATATCTCAATTTATAAACGAAACATTTTGTCGCATCTAGAAATAAAATTTGATTTTATCTTCCAAGATATTTTTACATCATTGTTACTTAGTAAAAGTAACAAAAATAGTAATTTAGCATTTTCGGGAAAGGAAATTTAATTTTTATTTGTTAGGTTAACACTGAATTTAGGATTACTAATGCAATTTTTGAATTTACATATATGACTAAACTCTGTTTTACATATTTTCCTTTCAAAGTAAGGTACTGAAGCGGGAAAGAAAATTCTTAGTAAAACAGTAAACTCGACGAAAAGTATGTAAATAAGCATTTCAGTGTAATTGACTCAAATTATTTGACATATTTTTTATGAATATTGAAGGTTACAAAGATTAAGAACATAATAAATAAATTCATAAAAATTTTAAAAATAAAATATTTTTTATACTCAATAAATTCTATGAACAAGAAAAATTCTAAATAGCTAAGCACTTTCAATGAAAGTATTTTTTTTCTGTTAAACGATCTTATAATCAAAATTATTTTTAAATTGATAATATAGTCCAATATGTATTATTTTTACATATAAGACATGGCAATCAGCAAAAAATTCGTTTTAGAGATTTTGAAGAATCTCTAAATTTCAGCCCTCCCTGAGAGACGAAAAACCCATTTTTAGAATTATATTTGATAAACTTAATCGCACTGAATTACTTAAAGCATTTTTGGATATCCATAATTAACTGAATTCTATTTTTCATATTTTACTTTGAAAGTAAATAGAGGTCGACAACACGTGGCTCTTTTAATGTAAAATTGCGGTTCTCCAGTTCCATATGAAAAATAAATAATTTAGTATCAAAACTCTTAAGAAATAAATAAAAAAAATATTTTTAAGTATCTAATCTCTTAAAAGTTAACATAATAGTATTCTATTAACATAATAGTTAATCAGAATACAAATGATATTAACATTGAACCATTCGGAATTGAAGCTGGTTCGCTTGAAAAGCAATTGCTATATTTGAAAACCAATGATCCTGATTTTGCGAGTGGCAAGTTCAGAGAATTCAAAAGCAAGCTGAAAAATTTGGAGGTCCAGAAATGCACCCACATGGCGCAGCACAAGAGGACAGCTCTAAAAGAAATTCCGCAAGTTGAGGCCCCCATATTCGAAACATGGAATAGTTTTCTAGAATGATACAGTGAAGCGAAGAAGTTGGTATGTGGAATGCTGACGGTATTCGGGTCGACATATTCATATGAGCAAGTGTTCTTTTGCATGAATAAAATAAATTGTAAATTTAAAAGTCAAATAACAAATACAAATATAGAGTCGTGCTGGAAACTTAAAACAATGAGCTATAAGCCAGATTTCATCAAATTTTCATAAGACATGCAAAACCAATATTCCCATTGATTTAACTATCGACATTTATGTTCTTGTATAAATAAATATTATTGTGTATTTAAAAGCCATTTATTTTAAATCAAAAATCAAATACATCTAAGCAAATACTATAATATTAAATTGAAAATTTTAGTGGCTCTTTAGAAACTGGAAATTTTTGAAAATTGTAACTTTTGGCTCTTCCGTCTCTATAAGGTTGCTGATCTCTGAGTTAGACGGATGAAATATGGTACCTGGACATCACTCAAAATATATTTAAATTCTGTCAAATACTGGATGAAATCCATTCACAGGAACTTCGTTTTTTTCTGTACTCGTACGAATTTTCTCGATAACTTTAATAAGCAGATAAATTATCTTGATAAAGTATGGTGCATAAATTCAGTATCTAAAATGTAGATACAAAACAAATTTTGAGCGAAATTTGTCAGATGATCATCCATCTGTCTGCCTGTTCTTTCGCATGCACGTAAATACAAGAACCTATTAATGCAATGATTTAAATCAATGAAGTTCAGCATGTTATCTTTTGATTATAACTGTGATTTGCAGCCAAATTTTTATGTCAATCGAGTTACAAAAAAGCGTCCAAAAACATATTTTTAATAGAAATGCAGTGAAAACGCTAGATTTACGCTAAATATTTATTTTTTCGTTCGCCATACAAGTGGCCTTTCCACCACTACTTTTTTTGTGCAAATGAAGGTTAAAAAATAGTATAGGTTCTAAATTATATAGGTTTATATACCTTCATCGTCTTTCTTTCATCCACAGTGATTATGTTAAAATGATATTCAATCTTCAGTGAAAATTGATGGTGATATTTTATTTAGAAGTTAACTTTATAAAAAATTAAACATAATAAAAAATTCTTGAATAAAACTATTTATTGATAAGAATAAAACTTGGCAGTCTGGAATATTTAATTCAAATTTGGAATATTTTTTTTTAAATCCAAGATAAAAGTCTAGAGATCAGGATTTCTATTTGATAATATGGAACGTAATAAATTTATATGCATAACATGAGGTGGATATTTAATATAACCCATTTTTATAACAGTCAAATTTAGGTTATATTTATTTGATATTTATCTTTAAATTTAAGCCGTTTAATAAAAATTAAAAACTCATAAAATTTAGACTGACACTTTATATGTACTGCTGAATCTAACAAATAATCATATTTGTATCGTCTTCCTAACATTTTTCATCTTCTTATATAAATTGTTTTAGGATGAAATAATTTTTATTAGGCCATCGTCTAAGATAAAATTGCCAAATTAGGCGATAAAGCCTAGTTGCTGGCACTCTCTCCGTCGGATCCTACTCTCATCCTCTGGAAGATTAAGTGCCCGGATGAGCGCAAAAAGCAACCCTTTTCATTCTCTTTTTGTAAAAAAAGCGGGATGAAACAATTTCTCGTTCGAATCTCAAACCTGACGGTTGTGATCTAACGCTACTGTTCCGATCCATTGAACATACGGAATATACGGAGGCTATTTATCTACCGCTTTACTATCAACAGGTTAGTGTGGTTACTCTTTGGTTCCCGTTTTTTCATTAATATTTGTTTTGATTAACTTAACAAAGAAGAAAAATATTTATCAAGATTGCTTTTAAATTTTTTTTTGTATGAAATTTTGACAAGTGTCATTTTTAGTCCTCCGAAATTTTAATGTGAATCCTATGATACAATTGTGACCTTTAATGAATGCTTTATGGTGGTAAATATTAGTTAAATATCTGATAAAATTATTGAGAAAGATGTTCATTTTCCAAAGAAATAACTAGTGTGGAATGACTTTTGGAAATTTTTAGCAAAATGACTGCACTAATATAGAAAATATGAATATTTTTTTTCTTGTTTCGTTGCTGCAGAATATATTTATCTAAAACAATTGCTTGTTTTCTAAGATGAAATGAGAATTTAAAATTCTAAAAGAATTCTATGTATAAAAATTAGAATTTAGAATTTATTTATAAAAATTTATTAAATATTTCTAAGAGAATTTAAAATTTATTTTATCTGTAGAGTTTCAAAACGTTCTTAATAGAGAAATTCTAATAACCAAATAGAAAAAAAAAGATTTCTTTAAAAAAAATTAGAACTGTATATCAGTGGATACCGAAAGTAAGTCACTTTAATCAAGTTAAAAATTTTATTTTCAACTACATGAAAGGATTTCACGTTGATTATTACAAAAGAAATTATTTCTTATTTAAAAAAAGTTTTCTATATGAAATAAATTTTTTCCCTTCAATAATAATACTAAACATCTTATGTTGATTATATTAAGAAAGAAAAGGAAATGTTTACGACACATCTCAAAAGTCTCTAAATCTGTTACATGGATTCATTTATTTAGCGATAATTTTATTGTGATGCATATTTCATAATTGCTTTATTATTTTTTAAAGAAAGAATTTGTCTAACTAATTCAAATCCACTTACAATATTCTTCTAATTTTATGAATTTTTACTATTTGTTGATTTTTAAAAAATAATTTCTCAGTAAATGAACGAAATCGGAAATTTTTGGCTTAGAATTGCATAAAATGAAGCTATTGTGATGTGATTTTTTTAAGATGTTGCCGAAGTCAAATTTTGAATGATTGAAAGTCTCAATACAGCTATTAGAAAGAATATTATCTTTTCGTATGTTACTAACTCTTTATTAGCTATCGATACAAACTTATAGATTTGTCAATGATAATTTAATAAATTTAGATAATGAGTTTGTTAAAAACCGTATTTCGTAATATTTATATTAATATAAATAGTTGTTTGAAGGAAATATGAGTCAAAAGCCTTAAAACAACAGAAATTATTTTTTTATTTCTTGAATGATTTCAATATGAACGAATAATAGCTGTGATTGATAATTCAGAAAAATAATTCTTATCATCTGTTAACAATGTCTGCTTACTCCATAAATAATATATGAAAGTTATTAATAAGCTTAACCGAATAGTTCGTAAACTGAAGGCTGTTTGCCGTCATATGAGGTGGACATTATTTGTAAAAATTCTTCAGTTGATTTGAAGAAATTAAATTAATTATATTTCCTTTGTTATGGCTAAAATCCTTTTTGTTTTCTGAGTTGTTTTTTGTGTCAGTATAAAAATATTTGGCCAATGTGAGTGAAAGAGTATTTAAAAAATATAACTCCATTTAATGGTTAGTTATGTTGTCGACGTTATTTAAAATGACTCTAAGCTTGCGAAATTATTTTATAATAGGAAATCGTAGTATATTTAGTCTTCATACGATATTAATAAAAAAACTCTTTGCAACTACATGTAAGTTTATTTGTTCTGCATTGAATGTTGTTACTTAGCCACATTGGTATTAAATCTTTTCATTAATTTGATGTGTTCAATTTAGTCTGTACATTAAATTGATTTCAATTTAAGGGATAAAGCATTCAAAAATATTTTTAAGCCTTTCTAATATTTAATTGAGGAGAATCGATTAATCCATGATATTATTTGTAATTATCTGGCAAGCACTCTCATCTTATATATCTTTTATTTCTCTCGAACAACTTCTCACCCTTGTAGCTGGATGTATTCTTCCGCTCGGTCTTTGCAAGACGGGAGTATTGAGTTACGCGGAGCTTAAGGCCATTTTAAAGGTTAACAATGAAAGAGATACCTTAGGAGAGAAAATTATCGCTACAGATATCACGTCCAGGTCACCAATGCTGAAGGTGAAATTGACTCGGAATAGATCCCGGACCCTTTAGGTTTGAAACCTCGTAATATAGCCACTTGACAAAAGCAATTGCTTGTGTCCTGTAGATGTTATCTGCCTTTTTAAGATATCACCACACAATTATGCAAAAGCATTTATTCTATAATAGGATAGTATAATAATACTGTTTTTTTAAATTTCCTCTGAATATATTTCAATTTTACATTTTTAAAGACTGCATCTTATAAAACAATATTAATGCAGTTTATATCTACATTAAACATATAACGTAACCAATTTTCTCAGGAATCATTTTTATATATGCGCGATATAATGTTCGAATATAGTTGACATTATCTTCGAATATAAGTGATATTATCTGCTTTCGATATTATCTCCGAATAGTATTGTTTATCGGATTATTTAGAATTATTATCACATAGCTATTTGTATTACTCGTTTTCAAATAGTTGATCTGTTTCCACCATGAGTATTTGACTATAGTTAGAAATCCTGTCTGGAATGTCTGGTTACTGTGGATTTAGTTTGTGAAAAAGGTTTTTTTTTTTTTGCTTAAATATTCTCCTGTAGAAATTCAAAGAATGGATTATTGCTTCAATGTTGCCTTTTATTATTTAACTTCCCGACCATTGAAGTTTTGCATCTTATGAGGATTGAATTATTGCTTTTCAATTTTTAAACTGAAATTAAACAATTTAAAGGTGCCACTGTTAAGAATTACATATAATTTACACATATATCAAATATTTTATAATTCTTAATTTAATCAGTAAGATAATCGCTTCCCAGAGAGGAAAATACTATCAAATTAGATAATAAGGAAACACATTAAGGAGTTAAAATTACATTATCTATCCTAAATTAACCTTCATGCTGTATTAAACTGCGATGTTTATCTATAACTAAACTTAAATAAACTAAACCAAACCCAACTGGAGACAACAAGAATGTGGTTTGGTAGCATCTATTTTTGTAGCATAATAAAAAAGAATATAAAAATGAATATATTAATAATAAGTACAAAATAAACAATCCTCATGTCTCCAATTTGACATTTTAGAATTTCAGGATAAATTAATTTGTCAAAATTAAAATTAATAAATGCTAATTTGAAATCAAAACTTGATTATTAAGTGACAATTGTGGTTAAAGTTTTGACCTATTTTCAATATAATTATTATTTTGAAAATAAATTAAATAGGTTAAAGATGTAAATCATTTATTTCCTTGAAATAAGAATAATTTCTTCGCAGGCGCTTCGTACCTAAACAAAAATGAATCCATAATCGTTTGAACAGCCTTGGAATCTTGGAATGCTGCAATGTCGTTGATCCGCAATGTAAGAAGATCTCGTAGCAATTTTTTTTTGTGCTTTAGCCGTAATTCTATATTTAATAGAGAGGATAGATATCTCTTATCGGTATATTACTGTCAAAAGTGTCTTATCTCAAATAACGCCATTGACAAATTTGATAAGGCACTAATCAATTTTTTTCTTCTAAACTTTGTATTAGAATGTAAAATGAGGATTTAACTTTTAATATATTTTCGTATTAAAAATTAAATAAACAAAACAGGATTTCAATTTTGAAATTTCAAACGGAAAGATATTTTAGTTTCGAATACATGTGATATATTGTTTGTTATAAAGTGGAAAATAGAATTGGATATAAACAAATAGGTCTTCATTGTATGATTATCCATTTCTTATTTTTCAACAAAATTTCTTTCTGTTTCTTATTTTATGTTCCAGTTGCATTTAATATGTTTTTCGATTTAAAAAATTGACATTTAGATTTTTGAGTATAAAATCGTTGAGCCTGTGATTGTTTCGCTTAGTTACTATCTATTCTTCGAAGATAACATGTGTTGTTCCTTTTCATAACACCAAGATAACCTATATATATATATATATATATATATATATATATATATATATATATATATATATATATATATATATATATATATAGGGAAACACTAGGTGATCGTTGTATAAATGTAAATGTTTACAATCCTATTTAGCATAGTGTTGTTCAATGAAAGGAGTAAAATATTATTATCATAATGGTATAGAATCTGTATCAAAAGTAAAATTAATCTTTTACAGAATCTGTACTACCTAAAGCACAGATGTAAAATGTTCCTTTTACAGAAAATGTACCACCTACGGCACAAAAGTAAAATGTTTCCTTTACAGAAAATGTACCACTAAACGCACAGCAGTAAAAGTGTTCATTTACAGAATCTGTTTTAGATTGCATACAGAGGAAAAATTCTATTAGTGCAGTACCAGTACTATCTTGTTTTCAAATTAAAGTTTTAATAATACAAAGATTATAAACATCCCGTATGTAGAGCAAAATTTCTACTAATTCTATATCGGTACAATCCTTAAGAAAATAATCAATTTTTGTAACATTGATCCATTCAATATTAAATAAAAAGATATTACATCGGTACCATCCTTAAGAAAGTAATTAATTTTAATAGCATTTATTTATTTAATATTAAATAAATGATCTCAAGGTATCAAGCTTGTTTAGAGTTTTTGAGATGTAAAAGCGTTCCAAAATCAAATTCATTAAAAGATTCTGAAATCAAATTATATTCCACTTCACTTTACCACACCACTTTTCCACTCCAAGGAAGATTTAAAATGATAAAATCAATTTTTGCATACATGGCATATAAAAATATAATTGTTTATAAGGTAATGGATTTTCTATAAAACATCATCTAATGCATTTTCAGAAATATTTTTCATACAAATAATACTGTTACAATGCGTGATGTACAGAAAGAATTGCCTAGCTTATATCTTGCTGAGAGATTAAACAATAGTTTTCGATTGTTTTTGGTCGTGATGACATTTAAAATCACTGAGATCTGAATAATTGTTTACGAATTATCACATCATGAATGATAAGATTTTATAATCAAGGATCATTTTGGAATTTTATAAGCTAGACATGAAAAGCGTCACCTAAGATATGGCATTTCTAATTTTATATACATACACTATGCTGTAAATTGAATATTGAATTGCTAAACTTTTGTCATGAATTTCTGTGTTTGAGGAACGAAATATATATAAGCATCATTATAAGTAAGGAATACTGATTCTGATTGTTATTTTATTATTTAAAATATTTTTTAATATGCTAGTGAGAAAGCGTATTTATAAAAATGTATATTTTAAAGAAAAATTCATATTTCTTCCATTATTAAAAGAATAATTCTTCCGTTTTCAAAATAGTTCTATATTTTCAAAGCAGTTCTTTTGAAATGTTGCTGAATTTACGATTAGTGCAATATAAATTCTGACGCTTGTTAAAGGTGTGAAAATTTTAATTATTAAATAAAATCTGCTTCTGAATGTAAAGTGAAGTTGACTATAATGGCTTTTCATTTATTTGCCAAGAACAGTTTATTTTATTTCAGGATTAACAGTAAAATTATTTTAAAATTTCGAAATTAAACTGTGAAAAAAAATGTTTAAAAAATATGTCCATAAAATTATTGTTATAATAAGTCAGAAGATTTCAGCTGCCAGTGTTATTGAATTCATACACTTTTTTTCATCACCTGCCCTTTGATTTCATTTACTTTCCCTACAACTCAGTGTTATTTTTGCCATTTTTTAAGGGAAAAAATTCATCAAACGAATTTAAAACGAGATTTTGATGTGAAGAAAGAATCATTCGTATTAAATAAAATATCTAACTCTAATCTTTCTCAACACATTCAAATTAAACACAAGAACACTAAAAAATGCCGCACACGAAATTTCTTCTAAAAATGATCCTATCTCGCTCTACTCTTTCAAAAGTCGTAAACAATAGAGAGAAGCAAACTGATATCACTGCTAAAGTACGCATGTTTATCGTTCTTAGAAAAAAAGTCATAACATTCCGGACTAAGAAGACAGAAACATAATATTTATAAGAAATGTCATTCTTTTGTGCTTCATTTGTCAGTTACCCGCTGTTTCCTGATAGTTACATCGGTTATTGATATTTCAATGCAGTTACCGTGCATCCAAACGTCGGTTATTGCCGCCGTGGACTGTCACACTACGTCATCTCTCAACTATGCAGCTGTTAGCGAGAATACAAACACTGTGTCTGCAGAATTCTTTAGATAGACAAGCACGAGTCTGCACCATGAGATATGGGAAAAATTAAATGTTTTCCCACCTATATCCACACAGCTATAGCCCGTGCAAATAGTTTCTCAGGTTGTCTTCTTTTATTTTTTATGAATCCTTTGGCTTGGTGTACATTTTGGAATTTCAATGCAATTTATGAACTATCTTTGCATTTAAACGCAGTTGTAACAAAAACAGTTATCAGTTTAGTGTTTTTGCAGTGGGTCAGAGAGTTATATGTTTGGTTTTTATTATACAATTGAGCATTATTATATGGAAAAATAGCCATTAAATGTTTTAGTTATATTTTTAAATTTTCTCTGACTTATATTAATAATATATATCACTGATTTAGTTTATGGTATATTAAGAATAGGTATCTGTTACTGGAAAATATATTGATTTTAGCAGGGAATTTGGTCAAAATTTTTATTTTGATTTAGCGGTTTGAATATTCAACGATTAAAAAAAGAATACCTACAAAGAATTGAATCTGTTTTTATTTAATTTTTACTTTATTAATTATCCAAAAAATATTTTCTGCTTTTTATTAATTTAAGAATACTATATCAACTAAAGTTGTCCATTATTTTTACTGAAATTGCTTTTAATAATGATGATAATAATAATTTAATTTGAAAATTTCGTTCATGCAAACGCTAATCAAATGATACTGTGTTTTAACATCGTTTAAGAATTTAATTTTCTCTGAATTTTTCATAAACAATTATCGTAAGCACAAGTAAATATTACATGTATCAATTTTTATTTAAAAATAAGAAATATCGCAAAACCGTTTCTAAAACAACTACTAATATTGAAATTACAGTTGGACAACATTAGAAGATATCTTTTGTGTTTGCTAACACTAAATTTGGCACTCTCTATTCGAACTAAGTTAGTGGATCCTTTTATTCTTAAGATTGTTTGAGATCTTTTTTCTAAGTTTTATTTAAAAGAGAAAAAAATTTTTTATTATATAATCCAAATATTACAAAGGATCCTGATAAATATTAATAAAATACATCTTATTTTTTACTGAATAAATTTAAAGAACACTTCAAATAAAAATGGCCGCTTGCCATTTAGTCGATCCCAAGGGATCACCACACAGGTGTCACCAGTCTGCCCAAACCTCTCAGCAGCGCATTACTCAGATGTTCTATTGCATGCTATGCCCTTGGCCTAGTCCTACTAAATCCCACACTTTCTCTTTCAGAGATCACCATCGAGAGGCCCATCTCTTCCAGTCGGTGAAGAAGCTATCGCAAAGGTGTGTACCTGCGGGACTGGTTCAGCAAGAATCTTAGACGGGGGGAGCAGTTTTGCTCCGAAATCGTTTGTTATCTTTTTTAAAAATATCGTTTGGACAGTAATCAGCCAGAATAAAAGAAGATGGGAAAGTGTTATTCGTGTTTTCGCGCCAAGTTTACGCCCAGTTCTCAGGATGGTAAAACTGGAGGTCTGCCCCTAGTGCCAACTAGAAAACCCAGCAAGCCTGATGTACCTGGAGACCTGCCCCGCCCGCCTAGTGTGGACAGCAACAGTAAGTGAAATGGATTTTTTTTTGTTTCGTTACATTCATGTTTTTTTTTTTTTTTTTGAAAAATAAAAAAAGTATTGTGAGAAAACTGTTCTAATTGAAGTTCTCATATTGTTAGCACATTAAAGGCGGGGGATCTTGACGAAAGTATGCTAGGTAACGCGGATCAAACCATAGTACTACCTTTAATGCGTTAATAGGGTGCAAGACAATTTCGCTTTCTTAAAAGTTATCGCTATGTGAGAAAAAAAAATGTATTAAGCATAATGACTTTGAAAGTTTTTATTACGTGAGTGAAAATATTATTATAATTAAAAGCAAAAAATTATTCAAGTATAAATTAGTTCTTTCAGTCGTTGTGACTATTTCCTGAAGCACTTATATCAATGTTTAATGCATGTTAACACAGTTTTTAAATCACTTAACTGAAAATATACGTTTTTAATCTCTGAAAAAGCTGTTTAAAGTTTTAAAAATGTACTTTCTTAATTAAGATATCTGAAAATTGGACAGCCGTACATTAAGTACTTTATTATCAGTAACACAGGAAATAAACCACCATATCAAAGAATGAAACAGAGTGTTGTCGTTTAAGAAACACATAATGCATATAAAAGTTATTATCATGGTGATTTTTTGCTGTGGGACAACATTTTTGAATTGATTGTGTTTATTAACACTTGAAGTAACAGGTCAACAGGCAATAAAATCTCTGAAAAATTGAATTCAAAATTTGATAAAAATATGCAATGCAGATTATTAAATTGTGTGTTAAATTTTATCCTATTGGCTTTTGACGTTACGCACTTATCTGTTCACTGGTACTCGAACATGTAAACAGACTTCCTTCAATTTCGTCCTATATGTGATAGAAATCTACAAATTTAGTATAATGATTATATATTAAATTTCATCCTTATAGTTTTTAAGAGTTTTTAAATCATCGCATTTATCGACTGAAGGTGGACAAACAGATACAATTCCACAAATAAGTTTTTATGAGAGACGTATGAAACAAAGAATTTCATCAAAATATCGAGTTTAGAATTTGTGGCTTTTTCAATACGTATTTCTTTGTTTTTTATCAAAGGCATTTAAATAAAAAAATTAAGTAAGAAAGAGCGGCAATAAATAATGAAAGGAATCTTTTGCATTGAAAGAATATTCGTCTTTTCGTTCATTTGCATTCTTTTAACATTATTTAACGCTGTGCTTTTAAAAGCGACATGAATATAAATAATATTCCATACTCGTATGAAGTCGTGTCTCTAAATTACATTGTCATCTTTTCTTTTGTTAAGCAAGGCCATCAAGCATCGAAAATCATCTAATTTAAATAAAAACTGTGAACAATTGAATAGAGATTGCAGAAAGACTGATATAAACTTACAAAATCATAATGTATCTGAATTATTAATATTTTCAAATAAAAATAACCTTTTGCCAAAAAAAAAATTGTTAAGAAATTACAAAGAAAACAAACTCACTCTTTTCATCAATATATTTCTCTTTAATGCACTTTGATTGGCTTTTTTTTTGTTTACATGTAAGTTACAAATATTTTGTAACTTACATGTTACAAAATATTTGTAACAGATTAAAATCAGAGCTGTACTGATTCTGAGTTGTTTAATATCCCACACTAAAGCGTTCGGCGCATGTGTGATTTATTCATCCATTTCCCTACACATATTGTTTTCCAGCTGATTCTGTAAGAAATGTTACATCAAATGACTCGTGATCATAAAACTTCTTTTTTTTACGAAACACATTAAGAAGAATTAGATGAAAAAATAAAGCACATTTTTGTAAATGGTGCGGCACATTATTTCATCATCTGATTGCCATAGAATGGAATATTGTTGTGTAGGGTAATAAAACCATATTTATTACAGTGAGGCCAGATAAATGTTCTGAAATAACTCAAGTTGGATGATTCATCACGTATAATATGTCGATGAGAAGAAAATATGTCTTTTATGAGCATTTCTGCCTAAATTAGAAAAAAACTTTCGAACTTAAAGTTCTTTGAATAATTTTGAGTGATCCTTGAATATATCGTGTTTGAAAATATTACTATTTTCATTTTTCTACTTTCGATAAAAATGTGTAAATTATTGAAATAAATTAAATTATTAAAATCTTTTGTTACGTCTTTTGAAAGTAAAGGAAAATGATATCAAATATAGTATCAACATAGTTTGTGCTACGAATTTATTAATATAAAATTGAAATAAAGATAATGCAAACGAAATTAAGTATTGATAAAATGAGCTAATGATTAATACATTTGTTAAATATTCTAACTTCTTGAGATGCTATAAATAATTGCCTAGAATCTTGTCTTAGAAACAATAAGTTGTTAATACAAATCTAAGCATATTAAGCTAGATGGATAAATATTAATTGTTGGAATACATAATTAACAAAAGTTCGCAAAAAAAGACGAATCCAATAATTTGTTTAAAAAATATTTGTTTCATTTGCATATATATTTTCTGATCTTTTGTATAAGTTTTTTTCCCATTAGTAATTTTAAAGTATTTTGTAACAATGATAAGGAATTTGGTAGCATAAGCGGAATGAAAAGCAATGAATTACGATATTTCTTTCCTATTTCTAATTTTTGATGTGTTTATTTATAGCACATTCGATATTTTTTTTTCCAATTTATGTTTCAATTTTTTTAATGGAAGTAATATGCTAAAAAGAAAGGAAAAAAAATTAAAGGTGTTGACAGTAGAGAGCAAAATTATGTGTATAGCTGAATTCTTGACCACCTTAGACATTTTTGAAAAACATTTTACAGCTAAATGTTCGCAAGTGATAATTAGTAGAATTTCGGTAAGGAACAAATATATTTTGTTTATGTTATATCAATAAAATGATCAAAGACAAAAAAATTAATATGTACTGCACAGAATTTAATCCTTTGGAAGGCATTTGTCCTAGTCATAGTATGGTAAAATATATTTAGGATTAAGATTGGATTAAGAAAAGCTGTTCATTTAGCTCATTAAATAAATTTTATATGATTAATTAATTAATTTTGTTAATTACTAAGTAAATATGAAATAAAGACTCACCATTTTATGTGAGATAAGGAATTGAACCATCTAGATTTCTATCTTATAGAAACATTTGTCAGATCTTACACCAATCTATATAATTTCATACAAAGTTTGAAGAATTTGACTAGAAGCATGCTTCCTATGTGCCATGAAAGAGTTAATTTGAAAGAAAAAAGACTTAATGTCGAAAGATTTTTTTACGTTCATGCTACGTTCCCAAGTTTAATATATGCGTTGATTAAATAGAAGCGTTACGACGCAAGCAGCCGACGTATTTATAAAAAACAGGTACTAGATGTAACGCATTTTCTGTCCATACCAAACAGGAATGTTTGGAAAATACGACAAGAATTTATTCAATTACGTATTTTCAAGGTGCTAATTTCAATAATGAATGTTTAGTTTATATTTATTAATTTTTTTGTGGGAATTCTATCGTTGACGTAACATTTCAGCTTGAATTTTTTCTATACATTATATCAGTTGCTGCCTCTAAAAGGGAAAAAATTGAATCATTTATTTTTTTAAATTTTTGTTGGTTTAATGCCTTTGTTGGAAGAGAAGAATTATCAGTTGTATCTTAAATCTCATTATATGGCCATGGTATCAAATATAGTTAAATTCCTTTCAGCTGCCAAATATGAATATAGAACGAATCATACATCCCATCATAATTTAATCCTTTAACACCTTATTTTAATTATATGACATTTCAATTCTGTAGCTAAAATATGTATTTCATTGTCTCTTTACTTTACTTAAAAAGCCAATATACATTTTTAAATTTCTGAACTGTTTTTAGCTCGTTCTTTATTCAGATTATTCCGATTTTGAAGGCATAATACCATCATCTTGATTTTTTTTTTGCTTTGATTTATTTTGAAATAGTGTAAAGAGCTCGAAAGTATTTTTATTATTATTTTTTTACTAACTGTAATTAAAAAATTATTATACAGTTTGAAAACGATATTTGAAGTGACATTTCACTTATTTTTATTTTTATTTTGAAAAATAAATGTAAATACTTTTTATATATTAATATATTTATATATAAAAATATATTTTTTGAATATTGCCTTTTTGCCGCTCTTTCAATGTACTATTTAGAAATTTCAGTTTAATTCATAGTATCTTAATTTCAGTTTAACAAGTGTCTTAATATATATGCTTTAAATTTAGCATTAAAAAATCAAATTGTTAGTAAATTCGGAATTATATTAATATTTGTTGCTTCTTTTTGACTAATTTTATTTTTTAATGTTTCTTTTCTTTTAATTTTTTTATAATTTTCTTTTGTTTTATTTTATATTCAAACTATATTTTATTATTGTGTATTTTATTTTTGTGCGTATGTTGTTTTATGTGTATAGAATTAGTTCTTTAGTAAAATATATTCAAAAATACGAGACAGAAAATACTTTATTATGGCATTCCTTATGATCTATTAAATTTTGAGATTCTTCATGATGTTATTTGCTTTATGATATTATAATTAAAATTAAGATTTCACGATCTTACCTATTTTAGAAATTATTTTGCCTCCATATAAAAAATAAGATAAAAAATACTAGAAAAGAATTAAAAACAAAAAATAAGAATTAAAATTAATGATTAATGTCTTATAAAAATAATAAATGAAATTTTCTTGAGTCATTCCTTAATGAAATTTTAAGCATTTAAGAAGTTTGAAACTAAAAAAGCTAAAAGAAATTCTTGTCTTCAGAATTTTTCTCGCTATCCCGCGTAAGAACTCAGAGTTAAAAAAAATCTGGCTTAATCGGTACAAATTAGGACTGCCAAGCAAGAATCTATATGTAAATACTATTTTTATGTGAGATCAATATCTTGAACATTTTCTAAATAGAGTTGAGTAATCTTCGAAAAATCCGTACTGAAGATTTTGACGACTCCTCACGTTTCAGGCTTTTTTTAATTTGAAAAACTAATTTTTGAAGTCATTAATTTCAAAATTAAGTATTATTAATTATCATTAATAATAATTAATTTTGAAGTTAATTATTATTATTTATTATTAGAATTAATCATTTTGAAAAAGTAACTAAAATAATAATGTAATCTGCCTGCTGTAATAAAGGTAACTCAATACTGTTTTCAGCTAGTCGAATGTAATTCAGCTTATGAACTTTAGACCAAATGCATGGATTTTTATGAAATATTAAGCAAAATTCATCCAGAGGGTGACCGTCTGGCTGTTCGCATTTAAGATACAATGATTACAATCCATCTGTCCGGTTGTTCGCATATAAGGAACAATATTTACAAAGCAAAGATAGACAAATTGATTAAATTCGGGAAAGAGATTTAACATTTAAAGGGTCTATATTGAGGTTTTGAGTACTTAACAAATTTAGAACCAAATCTAGAAAGGTGCTGGCAATCTGTCTGCCCGTATTTTCAAAGAAATTCGAACGCAATGATTAAAATATCTCTAATTTGGTATGAGATTTTGTAACCCCAAATGTTGATATACATCAAATTATTGTTTGAATCGATCTTGGAAAATACGTCTAAAACACAAAATTTAGTTTTCGGATTTTATTAACCTCATTCCAGCTACTAATCGTAAGAATCACACGAAAGATTTAACTAAATTCTCTAAAAATGTTAATATTTTGTGATGAGTCTAGACCAGTGTTGCACGAGAGGTTATCAAGGTTAACATCTTTATTAAGGAGTATGCGATAATGTTTTAAGGAGACCGCCCCTGCTAGTTTTAATAATAATTTGCAAAGTTTCATTCTTAAGAGTATCCAACTAATGGACCACCAATAAATTGAATTTAAAATTTGCTGTCGACTTTTCCAATAAATTCATAGTTTTGGTTGTGCTTATAACTTGTAACATGCTATAAAGAATGAAATAACGTTTTAAGTTGTTGTTTTTTCTCTTCGTGCTTTATATTTTGAAAATACAGGTGCACACAAATTGAAATTTATGACTTCACTATTAAATATATTTTATTAGATCACTTCGCTTACATTTGAATTCATTTGTTTCCCTAAAAAACAATTTTCAACATTGTTTGTTTGCGTTGATTAGTTTCTGTAGCAAGTTCCAGTTTATCAATTGATGTAAAATATCTCTATATTCTTTAGCATGCAAGTAGACTTATATAATTAAAATTACAAAATAAACCTGATGTTGAAACTGATTTATTTTTTTTAACTTTATGCAAATGCAATGACTCTAGCTATATTTATATTTTATTTAAGCATTTATTTCATTGAAGTCGGCTATTTGTCATAAGTCTCTTCTTCATGACATCAATGGGCAAAACTTAAAATTGAAATCGATGACTTCACAATAAGCTACATTATATCTCACTGTTCCACTTATATCTGAATCGTTTTGCTATATAGTGATATTTATTCAAACTTTTGCTTACTTTGACTAATTTTCATAAAAATTTTAACTTTTAATTGATGTAAAAAAAAAAACCTTATATTCTCTAGCATACAAGCATCCAAAATTACAAGTAAAAAAAAACTTGATTTTGGTATTCATTATTTTATTTCGCTTTACCAAGTGTGATATTATAGCTATATTTATATTTCATTCAAGCATTTATTTTATTGAAGTCGACTATTTATCCCGCAGTTACTTTTTGATAACATCAGTAGACTAAACTTCAAGTTGAAATTGACGACTTTGCTATCTAGATAAAACAAATGTCGCCACCTGCAATTTTCTTTTATCTTTATAAAGTCGTTCACCTTGCTTTAAAATCCCAATAAATTTGTTATCCATGTTTACAATTTTGCATAACCTGAATCCTTTATTTTCAACCAAAACAGTCGGAGGTCATCCCTCTCATTCCCAATTCCAGCATTCTTGATGAATCCACTTAATTACGAATCGTCGGATTCTTTTTGATCTTGGATCATTCACTGATTATCGACACAAATTAGGTTGTGGGAACCAAAAAAAAATCTTTGAAACATTTGTTATAGCTCCAGGCTTCACAAGTTGATTCAAGGGTTAAAACGAACCCGATTCTGGATTGTAACATTGGTTAATTAATTTTAATTATCTAATTTAGAAGCGGAAATGATGCGATGGAGTTTAATCCTAGCTTTTGATGTTGTTTATAGCACACCCAAAGGTATTTTTAATTCTCATGTCGTGAGCTGAATGGGTGGTAAAGAATGGATGTTAAAGAATACCTCTTGAGTCATAAACCTTCTTTTGTGTTGTTTCTATTGATTGCGCAGCTATGTGACATCAGAATATAAAAAGAAAAGATCAAAATGGATAAATTTGGTTTCGAGAAATTTCTTGCAGGCATTTTATTCAAATATTTATGCCTATTCTAGCAAACCATAAAAAACAGTATCACCATAACACTGTTTGATCGGTTTGAAATAGTTTTCTCTTCGTCTGTTTACATTATTTTTTTTTCAATAACCGAATATTTTCAGAGAATTATGATAAAAAAGTCAATAATTATGGTATCTAATTATACCCCATCAGATTCAGACATGGTATAGAGGTCGAAAATAATATGATTTTAACCATCCCAATTTATCTATCCATATTGAATTCAATGACTGGATACTTTACTTTTTCGTTTGGGCACCGTAAATTCTATATAAAAGTAGCGAATTTTATTTAATTAATTATACTTATGTGACAAAATTGCTGACTTTTGCCGATGAAATTGACGAAAACTTTCGTAAAATATTACGAGCAGACAGGATGCTAAAACGAAGAATAACGATCGTGTAATAAGTAATTTATGATTCAGAATCTTATAAAAGATTTTCAGAAGATGCTATCCTCTTCTTATAGTGTACTCAGAAAAAAATATATGTTTTATTCAGTTTTTAGACGCAATATTTGCGCAATTCAGAGAATTTTATAGTCAAGTCCCAATATTTTGTCTAGTTATTGTGACGTATACTTTACGATAAATGTAATAAATCAGTTTTTATATAATCACCAATTAGTTTAATAGTAATTAGAAATAATCCTGATTTTTTATTCAGAAGATGCTGTATCCAAAAATATATATGTTTTATTCAGGTTTCAGACTCACTATGTGCTCAATTCAGAGAAGTTTGCAGTCGTCCCAATATTTTGTCTAGTTATTGTAACGTATACGTTACGGTAAATCGGATAAATGGTGATTATTTATAATTACATGTGATTATTCATAGTCACCAATAATTTAATGGTGATTATGGATAATCAGCGATATTGTATTTAGAAGATGCTATTTCAAAAAAAAAAAAAAAAAAATTTAATTCAGATTTTAGATACAATATGTGAACATTTCAGAGAGTTGTACAGTCTTTCCAATATTTTGTCTAGTGATTGTGATGTATAAGTTATGGTAAATGTGTTAAATCGGCGATTATTTTTAATTATCGGTAATTAATTTTATTTAGTTCAATAAGTTTAATGGTAATTATGAATCATCACTGATAATTATACATAATCACCACATTTATCAGAATGTATGGTGACGTACACATTGATTAATTTCCACTTAATAATATCATTTAACTATGTTTCAGATGTTAATAATTATTAAAGCCAATTAGAACTATTTATTAGCTTGTTTACTAGATATGACAAAATATTTCAATGCAAAACGAATTAAATATATGTTATTTATCCGGTTAAAAGGTCAAAGATTAATGCAGAATTATTGCCTTAATTTTGCATTAGATCAATAAATGGAGGTCTATTTATGAAGCATATGTGTTTTCTGGTAACTTAAATTGTATAAATAATCACTTTAAAAAAATTTTATTTCGAAGTTTAGTTATGTCCTTATGATGTTCAAAGTTATTGAACTACCACATTAAAATAGATTATTTAAAAATAGTTATTCGAAATAGATCCACTACTTTGTTCTTGAGAAAACCGGAGCAGTCACTGCTTTATAATTAGAAACATATTAACTAAACACTTTAAGCCCAAGAATTCTGTGCATACATTTTTGTCTGCCACATGGCCGCAGACGTATTTGGTGAACGCGGGAAGACGGTTTATGTAGCTTCTATCTTAAAAATACACTTTTCTGGCTTACTTCACCTACCACTTCTGCACTTCTGACATATATTGGTTGCTTCGAGTTACTCATTTTCCGCAATTATTTTTCTTTCTAAAATTTGTATTAAAACTGAATCATGGAGCTAAAATTTTTGAAAATGAGGGCGATCTGTAAAACTGGAATGTTAATTGAAGAATCGCCATAGTTAGTAAAGACGTGTAACGTTTGCTTCGAATTGTTTATTCTATAGTTTACACAAAAAATTAATCGGCGAGAAAAAGAATTCAAAGTGAGCATGATATCTAAATCAGAATGCTAGTAATAGAGAGGTAATTGTTCAGGGAGTGCATGTAGTGTTGACATGTTTTTCTCATTTGCCATTTCTTCTTCTATTCATAATTTATTCTAAACAAATAACCAGGTAAAAAAAACTGAAAGTGTGCATTAATTCTTAAGCTGGTTTGTTCGTGTAAGAATGTGGGAATTAATCATAAAGTATATCATTTTCTAGTTGTATTTTCTTCTCTGTAGTTTATTCTAAAGCGAATTATTAGATAAGAAAAATTTCAAAATGGGCATTATTTCTTAAGTTATATAGAAATACTGAAATTGCTTAGAAAGTATATCATTTTCTATTTCGTTACTCATTTTCCATTTACTTTTTCAATCAGATTAAAACTGTTAATTGAAGTTTGAGAATGAGTTAGATTCTAAAAACGGAAGATATAATATGGAAATAGTGTTTTTAATAGTAAAAAAAATATTTTTTTTCTGCTGCAACAAAATTTTATCGAAGTTGTAATTGAACAACCTTGTTTTGAAGTACTAACACAGTTTTTATAAATACTTACAGCTTTAAATTTTGATATTTATTAATGTTAGATTTATCTAAAGAAAATTTGAATTTATCGGACGGAAAATAAAAATACACAACAAGTTTTCAATCTGTTTCCTGATTTTTCTTTTTCTTTGAGTTAAAAGTGATTAGAATATCACTATTATTTTCAAACTTCAATAATATTTGTACGATGGATGCTAAACAGATCTGTCAACGTAGCATTTTAGCTACCAGGCGACAACCCAAGGTATTTAACAAAAAGAAAGAAAATGGGTATCTTGCAAAAAGAAAGAAAATGGGAGAGCCAATTAAATTTTAAAAGTTTTTTCCCCTTCAATTTTTATAAATAAAAAATATTTTTTAAATGAACTTAATTTCAAATATCAGCATTTTTGTAAATAATTAAACTACACATAATCATAAAATGTACCAAATAAATAGATATGTAGATATAGTATTCATTAAATGAAATGAAAAAAAATGTAGAATAACATGAAATATTTTTGAAAATTATAAATGCTGAATAGGAATTCCAATTAAGTCAAAAAGATAAAATAAATAATTGATATTATTTTTATAGGAAAACATTTATATTTTCATAGAATTATATTAAACAAAGCGATTTCCTCAATATTATTGTAATAAAGTAGGATTAAATAATTTGAAAAAAATTAACTGACTTTGCTCTTTTCTCTAATTGTCTGCTCTTTTCACTAAAAATAACTGATGTTGCTTTATTTCACTACGTTCACCACTCTTTTTTTTTGTCTGCTCTTTTCATGAAAAATTTTCAGTCATTGTTTTTTTTTGTCTGATCGTTTGCTATTTTCAATAAAAGTTATCTGAAGTATTTAACTAAACATCATAATTTCAAACTAAAAATTCTTGAATATAATTAGGCATTTTTAAAAATATTTTCACGTTGGAAATACCTAGACTTAACAACATCATATCTACCTTTGGAATCATAACTTTCAAACCAGTTTAATGAAAAGCATAATATTTTTTCTTGCAGATATGATTCAAATAATGAATTAATGATTGTTTCGCAAGAACAGGTTGTAAATAGCCATAATATTATAGAACCCATTCTGAATGACTCAATATATTTCTATACCAGTTTAGTTCTGTCATTAATATACAGTATTATCCAGGTATAAATCAATTTAACGATAACTTTAGGTATATGAAGATATCTATTTGAAATATGATAATGGGTTATGCTTGTTTGATCGCTTGGAATTTGGAATGAACTTGACTGCAAGTGGAAAATTCTGCAATTTTCTAAATACCATTTATCAACTTTCATTGTTTTATGCGTGTTTTTTATGTACGCAAAACAATAGATTAGACTTTCCACTATAATAAATTACAGTATGAATTTCATGTTTCTGGAAAAAAAAAAGCACCAAATCAATTTTCGACTATAACACGCTACGTCGAATCTCACAACACTAAAACCGAGCTATTATTTTCACTGCTAGAACACTCCAGCGAAATAACAGGCTATTTCCCCAAATTTCCCCTCTCTCTTCTTTCTAATTTATGTTATGTTCTCCCGCATTCCTTTCAGCTTTTCCCACGCATCGGGATACCCGTTTTTCACCTCTTTCTCTAAACGGTTCATTCATGGAATTGCCAACACGAAAAAAGAAAAGCAAGTATAATAATAAGAATAAAACTAAAAAAGAGCTTTCGCTATCAACTCTGCCACAATGCCGCCACTCTTGAATGACCGCACGTGACCTATTAACATCGACTGACTGCCGTACTCATCAGCCTTGTAATGTGTAAATGAGCCAGGAAGTATGTCATCCGATTATCATTCCAAGTGTTAAATGCCGGGGCATTGTGCACTGGTCCCTTCATTTTATTTTTTTGATAAATTGACACTTTTGTGCGTTAAAAAAATCCAGCCGCTTTGACCAACTTTCTTAAGTAGATTTTTGTTGTCGGAAAGTTGAATGGGTTCAAGTGCTTTCTTGGATTTCAGCTCTTGACTTAATGTAAACCTTTCGAAGTCTTGGAATTCAATTCGAATGCTGTTTGTTAGAATGAAAAGGAGCTTTTGTTTTCTCTGATTACCATCGATTTCGTTCGCCATTTATATTTATAAACAATAGATATTTTTTTGTTTGATTTATAGATGCAAAAATCTTATATAATTCTAATTGCATTGTTTTTTTTTTCTTTTTCAATATTGTCTTTTGTACAATCATAGAGAGTTTTAAGCTGTAGATTTAACCTGTTTGAAATATTTATATGTGATACACACACGCATATAAGTAATGATAGCTTAAATTTAAATCTTAATTTCCATTTTTATCTCATTCTTTTAAAGATATCTAAATATCTCTTCCATAAGACTACACGTGCCAAAGAAATCCTTAACAAAATCTCATTTTAAAACCACTGAAAAGAAAATTTCGGTCTCTCTCTTTCTCTCTCTCTCTCTCTTTCTTTTTTTTCTTCTCTCTTGTATCTGATTGCTTCTTCCTTTATACATAATATGCCCGTCGTGATAAAATAAATCGAGTTTAAAATTTCAAAAGTTTTTCTTATTCGACTACGCATTTGCCGAAATAAATTTGCATATATATGAAGCTTAAATAAATGTAATAATAGACACTCTTTTTTAAGTGCATTAAAAACATTTTTGTTTGAATTATTGTTCATTTTTTAGTCGAATTTATGATTCATTATGATAAATATTATAGAAATTTGAAATACTTTTTTCTTTCTTTTATTCATTCTTAAATGGCACCTAATGGGATTAAAAATTTATTCAATTCATTTATTGACAATTTCAAAAATATTAAAATGGTGTTTTGTCATTGAGAGTACAGCGCATAAGTGTATGAAATTTCATAGCATTATTAAAGCATTTTTAGTATGCGACTAACATCGAAAACGTTATTAGTATCTTAACATCCCCTGTAATTTTTGCTTCGTATTTTTCTTTTTTCTTTTCCCCTTTTTTAGACTTTTTTATACATGAAATTTAAAAAAATCTATGGAAGTTGAAAGTATCATCATTGTAAAAATATTTAACAAAAATCTACTTCAGAAAGTTGGGCAAAGTGGTTGGATTTTTTTAATGCACAAAAGTGTCAATTTGAAAATTGTCATAATTCAAACCTCGTAAATTAGAAACCTAATAATAATAGTGATTTAGAATTATTTGTCAATGCATTTATTTGTCAACTTTAAAAGGAAACCTATCTAGAGGTTATTATTAGTCTGTCCTCTCCTTTGTCTGTGAAAGCGATAGTTTTGTTAAAACCTAAATGGACGTACTTGATATGTACTAGGTGTTAGCGCTCTTTTGCAGCACCAATTCCCCCTGGGATGAACACCCCTCTGTTGAGACTGAGTTCTTGTGCGAGCTGAACCCAAAGATAATTGCTCCTCTACTAAGCAGAAGACGAAATACTCTGATTCATTATTGTTTACATTTCCTCCTATTAAGCGAGAGTGTGATGTAAAGTTGCAATTTTTTAATGCTTATTAAATTAATTAGCATATTTGTTGAGTTTCATAATAAACTGTTTAAAAAACTACAGTCCACTATTTTTTATTCATCTACAAACACTTAAAGTTATACATACACTATACGTTAAACTGGATTATATACATTAGTTACTTGCGGGGGGATGAAAATTAAATTATGAATAAAAGTGCGAGTTGTATTAAATGGTGTTCTAAGAATATAATAGAGTTAATCTAATTGTAGCAGCTCTTCTTGGTCAATTACGAATCTAATCTTGTTTATGATTCTACTTTTGGAAGATGGATTATTAAAGACTCTTTTGTACCGTAGACTTTCTAACGATGATGAGGGTTTTCTGAGTGCCATGAAAGAATAAAAGTGCAAGTTTATAATTTTATACTTTGTATATAATTTTACTTCCAAAAACATAGATATTAATGAGACATAGATATAATGGAACAAATCTATCAAAAGATTTACTGTTTGTGAATCTACGCGAGTGCATGTGAAAATACAAATGAAAAGTGTAACTAACTATGTAAATTTGTGGTTTAACTATGTAAATTTTAACATGAAGTTATAATTATACCGTATTTTAATATTTGTCATTTTTTGTCTGTTTGCCTTGTGCATTTGCCATGTGTTAATACGTAAATTCAATAAGGAAAAGCCTCTCTACTCTGTTCACTTCGTTATAAAATAAGCATGACAGAAAGCGGGCTTTATTGTGTACAGTACACGTGAAAATTAAAGAAGAATATTCACACTAGTTTATTTTGTTATAAGGAAATCTAAACAGAAGGAAGTAAAAATTTACGATGAATTCTTTTATCTTATCATGGAACATAATATGTAAACAAAACAATGGAAGCTATTACCTAGAGTTATGATGTTAAATGTTCTGAGAGCATATGCTATTACATCCTTGAGTTCAGCAGTCTATAACTTTCATAGATTATTCCATGTTCAATAAACATTTTTTACGGTTTATCTCTAACCATTGTTTAGTTTCGCTTGAGGTGTCCCGATATTTATCTTTAATAAGGAACTAATTTTCCCTTATTAAATGGAAAAATTATCAAATTTATTTTTAACCAACCTCAACAAAGGGATGTGCGGAGCTTTCTCCTCAAAAGCTGGACCTAGAAATAATGGTTTAATTGAAGCAATTTGAGCCCGCCAGACGTTACGAAGTGAAGCGAGGTCATAAAAGAACAATGGATTTTGAGAAGAAATGATTCTTGTTTTTTAGTGTTCAGATTCTCAGAACATTTAGTGTCTTCAAGTAACGGTTGTTTGATGTTTTAATTGCTTAGGAACTAAACATCCTCGTTTTATGTCCAATTACGAATCACTATCAAATATGAAAAGTGTTTGTGCTTCAGCTTTGTCAAACGATACAAAGTGAGAAGCATTTGCTTGAGCTTTTAAAAGTAATTTCAGTAACAATTATTCTACTGATACTAAATAAAAATCAGTAGCAATTGAATTATTGTTGTTTGAAAGATGGACAAAGTGCTGTTGCAATAAAATTAGTGAGAAAATAAATTAAGTGAGATATATTGGCTGGCAATTTAAGTCGCAATATCTTTTTGTGAATGCATCAGAATTATTTTTGGTTCTAATAAAATTCAAATTTGAGATTGATTTATTTTATTGGTTGCAAATTTTTTGATACTATATTTTACATTTTGATAGCAATTTGAGATTAAAATCATTTACCAATTACTTTATATGATCAAATGAAGAGAAAGACGTGACGATAAAGTTTTGTAATTTAATATATTTTGTCATATTTATTATTATTATTTTTGTCGAGTTCTGAGAAAGCTTAATATATATATCAGTTATTTATTTTTATTTAGGTATTTTACTTTTTTTTGCTTTTTGTGTACTCATTTGTTGAAAAATGAGATTTATTACTTAAATATTAATAAGATATGGTGTCATATGAAATATATTTTTAAGTGTACTTGTGTTTTACATATAACTAAAAATATCATTTACTAAAACTATTTTTTATTTTCCTAAAAATAAAATAAAATGAAAAAATCTAAATAAGTTAAGTTTATTTGATTTTATGTGTTGCTGCTTCAAATAAAATTTTCTGCTTTAATTCTTAAATGTAACATAAAAATAGTGCAAAAATTCACTGTTAAGGTTTAAATCGGTGAACATTTTATAACTAAATGATTAAAACGGCAATATGTGTGGAAAAATGGTTATTCTAAATATTTTCTTTTCCTTTTGGATATCTAAATGAAGCTTCAAAAAAAATTTTGGCATAATAGGTATAGGCTGCAATTATGAATATTAAATCTTAATAAAATTCAAATATTTTTCACATTTTTTAAATAATTAAAAACTTTTTTTTTCTTTTCAAGTATTTTTATTTGAATTTTGTTCTCGAATTGTTTCATAGCTTTAAGAATTCTTTAAATCAAACATAAAATGTTCTGATGAAACGGGAGAAAGCCGTAAAAAAGAACGAAGAACTTTATTAAATTAACAGATATGTTAGATTAACCGAAACATTTGATTAATGTATAGTTAACTCTAATAATAGGCGTTAGGAAATAAAATTTTTATATTTATTATAATGCTTTCAATATATTCTAGTTCTAATTGAAACAAGTGTCCATAGATATTTTTTAAATGGAATAAATCTAATTTACCTTTTTTGTTGATTATTATGTTAACTATTTGCTGAATAATAAAATAATAATGAATTAAGTAACAAAAAAAATTAAAACGCATTTTTGTTACCACAGAATAAAAGTAGACTTTTTTTATATTTCGGTTGGAGACATTACTATAGAACAGGAAATAGTTTTAATCGATTAATCCATTGTTATGTTCCTAAAATATAAAAAAAATTATATTGTTATTGAAAGCATGTGCTGGAGTTTTCAATTTTTATTCACTTACTTCAGAAAATGAGACAATATTGGTTAATATTCACGATCTTTGATATTTCAAAAGAAACGTAAATAATATATGAAGTAAGAGTCAATCTGGAACAATTTTTATATATGCTGCATAAATCTATCATATTTTCCATTCCCGATCAAAGAATCAAACGTAATGTTCCCTCCGGTTGACCTGGGATTTTTTATCACTTTGGCATAGACCGTTATTTTCCGACAAAACGTCGCGTTTTATATATTCACAATGTGATGTAGAATGACTACATTAAGCACACTGGGCTATTTTTCCTGTTTACAGCTGTCAGTTTTAATCAACATGACTTTAAGTAAGGAAACTGATATCATGAAAAAACTTTCGATGCTAAATATTCTTATAGCAATGAATTTGTATTTCAAAAATAAAAACAAACCAGGAAAAGATACAATTTTCTAAAGTATTTCCTGTATGTCATGAAACCTATATTACTGTCATATGAACAAGAATTATGCTGAAATAAATTAAAGATATCTTGCATTGCACTAATGAAACCCTTAAAAGTTAAGGAATAAAAAATGGCAATAGGGTTTAATAATTTTAAATATTACCATAAACTTTTTTTCAGGAAGAAAATCTTTGGCCAATTAGGAACGCTTGTTTTTCCTGAAATACAAATATCTTGGACATAAATATTTCTAAAGAAATTCTACAATTATTCTTTTAAAAATATCATTATATCAATTAATGCATGTAACATCGAAATCCATCACCAGTTTAATGCATTCATTTTTAGAGAATTTTAATGTACAAAGAATACATTGGGAAAAGTTGAGTATTTCTCTTTTCAGACTTTAGAAAGTTGAATCATCAATTGCTACTGCTGCGCATGCTCTGTAACAAAAAGTTTATGCTACTGCAATATCATTTGGATTTAAAAAAAATTGCAGTCGAAACTACAGACTCTTGAATTTTGAAAGCTTTATTTTAAATTTATTAGGTTCGAATAATTTAGCAGCAATAAAAATTGTTGTTATAATTTTTTTGTAAATAAATACGAAAGTAACATTCGTATACGTGCATTTATTTTAGCAATACAGTTTCTTTCTTATTATTCCTCTTCTAATATATTTGAGTAAATTCTTTACAAAGGTTAACTCTGTATGGAGGAAATATAATTATTAAAATACTATGAATGCATTATGATTAGTTATAAATTATCATCTAATTACTTACAATTTCTTTGTTAAAATGAATCTAAATTATGTTCCAAAATTATGTTAATTAAAATATCAGACATTAATTGAGGAAAGTATAATTTAAATCGGAAGTTATCATACACATTCCAATATATGCTACAATTTCGTCATGGCTAAAATATACGAGGCATCTCTAGTCTTATTTTTATAATCTGTCCGAGGTGCGCTTCGTTGCTACTCTAGCGAAATTGTAATAAATAAGGTGTTTGCAACAAAAATGAATTGTCCAGTTTTAATTTCTTTATTAAAAGGTATCTATAAAATATTATACAACATCTAATTGTTGATTAAAATGTTCAAAATTGACTAGGGAAAAACGAACTTAAAATAGTGTTTAAAGTCATTATACATATTCTAATATATGCTAGTTTCGTCATGACTGAAATATACGAGGCCTTTCTAGTTTTATTTTTATAATCTGTCACACGTGCGCTTCGTTGCTACTTTAGCGAAACTTTAATAAAAAAAGAATTTTGCTACAAAAATAAACTGGACAGTTTATTCATTGGCTGTTCAGTTGTAATTCATATAAATTGCCAAAGGTGTCTGATGTTTGAAGGCCAGTCTGGCTTATATTTAGTTTGATTTTGTCTGTCCTTATCTTCTAATTTTATATTTATAGCTTTACGAAGGTTGGAGGATGTATGAAAATCATATAAGAGATTATAAAAAATTGGTTGTAATTTGAAATTAAAATATGAAAATTCAAAACCAAATGAAATGCTTTCCTTTTTTGTAAAATTTAAATTTTTTAATATGATATTCCAGTTTTTGAGTAAATAAACTGAACTCATTTTTTTAGTAACAAATTTGAGCGTTTTTCGTCTCAAAAGCAGTATCCATTTTGAGTTCTTTTTTTAAAGAAATTGCCCAATTTAATTTCATATTTTTCACATTTTTGGTTTAATTTATATATTAATGATTTTTAGTTATTTTCTATTATTATTAAGTTTATGAAACTTTATACTCGAGTTAAGATTGTGAATGTTAAGTTTTTATTTTATTATTATTTATTAGAACTCAAAATTGCTCGTCGTCTACCTTTTTCATAGAAAATTATTTACGCGAACTCTGCATATTGAAGTGTTGATGCATATTGAAATACTAGTTTACGTAATAGTTTATTGGAATGTGGCTTCATATATTTTACAAATGCTAATAAAGTGCTAGAACTATATTGTTTTTTAATAAAATAAACTTTAGAAATTGTGTTTTCTAAAATTTATGAGACATTAAATATTTCTCCGGAAAAATAGAGTTTCGCCGTTTTCGAACTCGATTCCCTTTATTGAGATCGATTATTTTTCTTTTATATAATAATTCTACAACGTTTTGATTTTAGGATATTATTAACTCCTATTTACGATAAATCGCCAAGACACACGCCAAGGTTCACACGATAGATTCAGTAAAAAAGCTAAATTCACGCCAAAAGTTAATATTTCATTACAACTGCAAGGCAGTGCTATGCAAGACTCTCTTATCTGTACAAGTTTATAAAAGAGTATGCGATAAAAGTTTTGGGTGATCACTCTCAAATTTTGGAGATTTTTTTACCATATCAGTATTATGTGTGATTTATTAACAGACTCATTTTTCGGTTTTATAATCAGTAATCGACTCTATAAACCAAAGTGAAATAACGTAATATTAATGATATTGCGAAACTTTATCTAATTCTTTGAAGTAGAAGAATTATGTTTTTTTTTAACAAAAATTGCGATAGTTTCATACTTTGCAGGTAGGTCCGATTTTGAAGATTCTAAACTTCTGCTTGATTAACAATGGTTAGGTTAAATGGGATTTAAAATTTTCTTAGTTTGCCTTAAACTTTCTTAATTTTGCCACAAGTTGATCGAAATACAATGAATAATATCCTACGCAATTATCTTTCTTATCTTTATTTTAATTTGTGCAAGATAATAAAGAACTAAATTGAATGAATATCATGTCAAATATTCCGTATAATATTAAAAGCAACTAATTTATAAAACAGGCCTCAAACCATGCTTCTGCAAGAATCGAAATACATAAATAAAAACACATAAAAAACGAAGGAAAACGAAACAATTAAATGCATAACTGACCTATTTAAAGGGCTATTTCTCTACAAATGCATTTTATCTAAGTGATAAAGAGTGGAACTTATATTAACTTCTTCGCTTTCAATATTATATTGGAATTTCGTAACAGGTAATCTTACAAATATCTGATTTGTAAAACCCTAACCTTCTCCAGTTGATGAAGGCTGATATTTTTTTATGCGTTGTTGATTATTTTACTCCTGTGAGTGAAGGTCGCAAATACATCTGCAAAGTTTGTGTCTTAAAAGTTGATGGGAGGAGCATTAAACCATTAAGAGGACCTCTCATTGAACCTTTTTTGCATCTTATTCGAGGTCTTGCGTTAAAGGGCGAATCGTGATGAAAAAGATATAATATGGAAATCGAATTCGGTTGTTTTCTCGTTAATATCTCGTTTGACCTGCAGAAATAATGGTTAAATGTTTGTCCCTAAAAGGTCTTTTGAAGTGAAGTTAATTTGACCTCATAGATTGGTTAAAGATTTTTGTTTTAAGTTGGAAGTAGGCCAACAGATTAAGTGATCATCAAAAAGCTAAGAGTTTTTAAATAATCCTTTTGATCAAAAGAAAGAATATTATGTATAGATTTTTTTAAATGCAACCAGTATAAAATCTAAAAATATTTGGTTACCTAAATATTTACGTGGGTTTTATTTCCTGTCTACTAATTTTAGATATTTTTTGTTAATTTTTATACGCATAAAGATATTCCTTGATCTAAATTAAGCCCTAACTATTTTTAGTTTAAAAATATTAAATAAATTAAAAATAAAGTAAATAAAAAACCAAAATGATGTATCATCTTGAATAATACCTAAGAGGACGCATACAAAGGTAAAAAGTCTATAATTTTAATGTCAGACTTTTTTTTTTTTTTTTGCTGAAACTAAATTTTTTATGCAAAAAGAATTTATATCTGAAAAATTTCACAAATAAATAAAATTTGAATGCAATTTTTGTAAAATTTACTTCAATCAGATGTTTATTGTTTAATACTGGATCTTTTATCTTGGAATATTTTTAGATTTTGTGTTTTGGGTTGTTACAAATTCACAAAAATTTAAAGTAAAATTGAC
Source organism: Argiope trifasciata (assembly GCA_026543055.1). Classification (NCBI taxonomy): domain Eukaryota; kingdom Metazoa; phylum Arthropoda; class Arachnida; order Araneae; family Araneidae; genus Argiope; species Argiope trifasciata. The sequence continues at coordinate 1,077,266 of JAPMOQ010036143.1, forward strand.
TTAAGATTCTGAGCTGATGCAAACTGATATTTGTTCAGATGTGAAAAACCCATTTATATTTTATTTGGCTTTATTTATTTTCAATTTATTTTTAATATTCCAATTAGAAAGTTAAAATATGTCGTATTATATAAAAGTTAGTTTATTAACACTTTCAACGCTACCGATGAGATATCTCGTCTTTCATAGACTTCCAATTACAGATTTCTGTTTGCTAAAATTTATCCCTTACGCCAGTTTAGATATGTTAAATGTTCTTATACATATTTATCAACCTTCCTATGTAAAAACAGACAATTTTTGCCCACAGAAACCTGTAATTGGAAATATTTGAAAAACGAGATATCTCGTCGGTAGCTTTGAAGGTGGTAGCCATGATGTCTGTTCGTTTTCTCACACTTTTCGTTTTTTATTTTTATTCTAAATTGGTTGATTATTCTCCAACTATTTTTTTTATTTCTCTATTTTATTATATTATGCATTTAATAGCATAAGAGAGCTGTAATAAAGAAAGACTAGACATCTCTAATTGAATATTCTTCTTCGTTGTGATTTAAACAATGGCGCGATTTTTTAAACAGCCTATTCATTTCTTTTTCAACTCTTTTTAGAAAAAAAAAATAATAGCTAAATGGTAAGATCGCCGTGAGAATGACAAAAGAATAGACCCCCCTTTCTATATGCTGCATGGAAAGGAAAGGATCCGCCGTTATTTCACTTCATCAACTTTAACCTGTGATCTCCGCTTCCGCCTATTGGCTGAAACGTAAACTATTTCATCACCTGTCCTTGATCTTCCGCACTCACTTCTTACGTGAGAGACTGCCACTAATATAACTCTTTGAAATTTCCCAGTAAATAGCTCTTAATTGTACTTTATTTTGCAGTGAAACTCCACACAAAGCCTCTTCAAGAGTGTAATTTATTTTTATTAATTTAATTTTCTTGTTTGAAGTCTTTACTTTATTTACTAAGTACTTTATTTTGTTGAGTACTTTATTTTGAAAACAATTTCTCACAAATGTTAATTATATTCTCATTCATCCTAATGACTAAAGAGTTTTTTGAATTCTGTATTCCAATCTATGTGAGATCTCATGCAGGAATTTGGAATCGCGAAAACATTAATTGCACAGTTCTGTGATCCTGTGCAGCAGAATCAATTAAAAAGAAATATTAATACATATTAAAAATAACATGTAAATTAGTTTATGCAAATTAATAACACATTCATATAGAACTAAGATCAACTGATCCATAAATATATGTACTGCTCCTTAATGACTGCCAACTCTTAAATGCATTTTAAACTGCAATAGCTAATATGGATATTGCATTTTAGATGTCTAAATTATTAATTATTGCAATCACTCTTTGACTATTTAAAGAGTGATAAAACCAACAAGAGTGGATTTTCAAAATCCTGCATGCCATCTAATAAAATGTTATCTCCCACCAACAAAGTTGTTGCCCTTGGGTATGGTAAAGAATACTCTGCATTGCATTGGCGCACAATGGGCTCGAATTATTAATCATTGGCGTGGATTTGGCAGTTTTACTGAATCTGCCAAATGATCCTTGGAGACCTTTTGAAAATTAATCCATGATATAATATCCGGAAATCAAATTTCTGTCTAGACTTGCGTTTTTCCAAACTGACTGAAACAAAAACTTGACACAAAATTGCATTCGTATTTATAAAATTAGTCATTAAATCTGTACAGCGAAATTCTATAAGCTATTTCCATTTATTTTGTAGTTATCACGTTAATTTGTATTCGAACAGCCGGACAGACAAACTTTCTCTGTATATATTTTGTCAAAAAGTCAAATCTACAGATTTGCTGTAAAGACCACATAACAGGGCACTTTTTAGTTATTATCGTCATAAATAGTTAAGCCATATTGTGCTATTAAAATGTAACAGCATGGCAAGATCTTATGGTAATAATATTTTACATGGCAGAAGTGATGTAACATTAAAAAAGATAACAACTGAAAAACAATATTTAAAAAAAAACATACTTCATTTTGACATTTCTATTACTGATTTCCTTTTTTTTACTGTTCTGTTTTGATATTATCTTTCTGGGAACATTTTTATAGCCCCAGAAATTTAAAAAAACAGATTTGTCTTTGAATTTGAATAGAATGTAAATATCATAAGTGTAATAGTTATTTTCAACATTTATCTGTTGCTGTTTAAATCAATTTGACGCCATCACTAATTATGATAATTTTAATGCTATTTTCTGTTCAGTAGTGATGGAACGAGTCTAGTTAGTTTGCGTTGACTAAATCAGGTACGGTTTTTAATCGCTTTAGAGACATGTGCGTTCTTGCATTTGCATATGCTAATTTTTATTAGCTACAATGTGCTTCTATTCACTCTTAATGGCTGAAAGTGGCGCTATTTATTCATAGCATATCTATTAATCACTTTCCCTCAGGCTAAAATTTGAAAAATACATCAAGAACTCCGAATTGATTAAAAACATGTGACTATTGTGAATAAAAAAATTATTTATTTTTATTTTTAATTATTATTATTATTATTTAAATTCCAAGAAACTATGTGGAGATAATTGTATTACTTAGAAATAAACAAAACTATTTAACATTTGTGCGACATAGTATTTATTCTTAGTCTAAATCCTCATCAACAATTAAAACTGTATATATTGCATATAAAATTGTAAATAATTGCATATGTTAAAACAAAATTTCGTACGTTTTTAATACTGTTGATACAATTCCCTAAAAATATATTGTTTATGTCGTGTTATTTGGAAGAAATAAGTAAACAGTAGGAAGTAATTCGATCGCAAGTTTGCTGTAGATGGAATATTCTGAAAGCTAATCTATGTGTGGTAAAATCTAATGAATATAATGTAACTTGATTTTAAAAGTATATTCTAATATTTACGAAATATTTATTGATTCTTTTATTTTGTAGGAGTGCATTTAAATTTGTGAAAGTGTAATTATAAAACATGCAAAAATTTACTAAAAAAGGAACAAAAGTTGCATACTATAAGAGCGATAATTAAACAGGAAAGAGTTCGAAAGTGCCAAACGATTTTCGCGCGATTCTTTGTGGCGCGAAATAAATTAAAAGTCAGAAAGAACCAAACTATAAGTTCTTATTGCCATCTGAACATGACGTCAGTTCATACAAACACCGAACAACTAGTGTATTTTGACTGCAAAATTACTAAATTTTTACATTATGAATAAAAAGTTGTTGGGAAGAATCTGAACATAATGAGAAAATATAATAAAATATTTTTAAATAAATATAAAAAATCTAAGCTAAGCTTTAATGATTATTTGTAAAATGTTGATTTAATTTCCTAAGTTAAGATTTTTTTTAAATAGTCTTAATTTCTATAAATCCAAAAAGTAATCTTCCCTCGCTTTGAATATTTTGTAATTAGAAAATTAGTGCGTACTGCCCCGTAATGATATGCTCCATAGTATGAAAACCCTTTAATTTAAGGGTAAAGCTCACAATTTATTTGGTGTCCGAAAAATTATTCATGAATGAAACTTCGGTTAAATCAAAAGACTGATTAGATTTAGTTTTTAAAAAGTTTCTTAAAAGATTGTTTTAAAATAAAATTATTTGTATAAATACATATAATGTGTGCAAATAAAAATGTATACTTTAAAAATAATAACGTATCATTTCCAATTTTTGCTATGCATGTAAAGTAACAAAAAAACATATTCAATCTATTTTAAAGTATTTAACTCTCTTAAAAAATAGTTCGTTGAATAATTTGATTCTGTTTGAATAATTTTTAAAACGGAACAAATAATTTTGTATTGAAAAAGTATTTTAAATTTTAATTACATGTCCTAGATAATCCTGTTTCATCCATATTAATAAATAATCAGCATTAAATAAAAGATTACCAGAATTTAATTTCACATTTTAAATGGGAAAATATTAGATGTAATAATTAAATATCTTTTATATTTTGTTATAAAAACTTACATTTGTTTATCGCTTTTTGCTTGTATGGAAATATATAAAAATATTCATTTTAATTGTCTCTTATTATGCTGTAGTGTAGAAGATCCTTGAATGCGATTAAAAAAATATGACCGCTTCTTTTAAGGTGACATTCAATAAAATTTTAAATTTTATTTGAGTAAGTTTATAAATCCTTTCTGTTTGCATTTTGATATCAAAATTACTACTTCATGAAAGATTACATCGAAATTACTCCTCTATGCATCACCATCATTTTTAAGCATTAATCTAATTTCCATGAGCAGAAGCATGCAGATGTTTACATTAAACGATAAAAGCAATCTAAGGAGGATCGTTGTTACACAACCGACAACATCTCTTGTGTAACACTGAATGAAAGACCAACCCCGAAACAGGGATGGAGAACTCGAGTATTAAAAGAAAAATAATAACACATTGTTAATCCCTCGCTGTAATAACGCTAACCAAAGGAGGAAAAAGAAAAGAGTGAATGCCGAAAGCGGACAGTGGATCCTGTTTGGGTGATGTTTCAAGGACAAAAAGGCCCGCCGCATCGTGTGTGGAACCCATCGCTTTGGGAAGCAAGGCCGCGTCTGGGGCAGGTAAATTTAAAACTTGCACCTGGGATTAGGTCGGCAACAAAAGTGAATTAATCAATGGAGCTTGTTTATTTTTTTTAATGAAAGCTCTTTCAGGTTGGTTAATGGATATAATAAATACCGGACTGTTACCATGGCAACAGCCCTCTATATTTTTTATTGTAGTAGATATTTGGATTTATTTTCATATGAATTACGAATGTGAATTTCTTGCATCTACATGATAAACGAATATTTAGAATTCAAGAAATTATGTAGTAGCAGAAGAGATTCAAATCTTTTCAAATTTCTGAAAGTGTGATACGATACTGCACTATTACTTTCCCTTCCATGAAATATATAATATATATAGAGAAAGATGTTATAACCTTGAAAAATTCAACCTTCATAATTTGAATCATCCATGTTGAAATCTATGATTATTAGTGGCGCATGTCTGTGAACAAGGTGACTCAAACTCTTCTCTCGGTACAAGATGAAATTTGATATGCAGCTCTGAAAACAAAAATTAACGGAAATCTTAAAAATTTCAATCTTAAGAATTTGACTGATTTCAACTTCTGCCATCATTTTTAAATCTATGAGCATGATGACTCACGTATATAAACATGATGACTCACGTCTATGAATATGATGACTCACGTCTATGAACATGAAAACTGACGTCTATGAA
>JAPMOQ010036143.1:1082547-1096068 GCA_026543055.1 Argiope trifasciata
GAATATGATGACTCACGTCTATGAACATGAAAACTGACGTCTATGAACATAATGATTGTTAACTCTCAGACAAAAATGAGATTTGATATATAGCTATTAAATAAAAATGAAAAAAAAATTGTTTCTAAAATTTTTGTTGAAGTTTGTGGAACTGAAAAAGGTTTGTCTATCCATCTCTTTGCATGTAAACCCTACAATTCAAAAGTATAACTCATTGACACTACACATGAATTTTAATATGTGATCATTGCATCACAATTATTTATAAATTATCAGTTTTTGTTTGTAATTGGCCTATACAAACTATTTTTATTATATTTAATCCCAAAACTATTCATATTATGAGTATTCTATTTAGTTTCGGTTTAATTGGTTAATCTGGAAATATGAATATAGTGTATTTTCTTTCAAAATTTGAAATAAAGAACGCACACTTAAACTTCTAAAAATACTTATGCAGTAAACTTAATTTGAACTTTTATGAATGCATATTAACTCTGTAATTCATCATATGTCACCCTTTTCGACAAACAACTGCTTCGAGTGTTTTGGACGTATAGATGGAATTTAAAAGTGAAAGCAAAGCTTCGCGAAAGAAGACGATTCTATGCTGTTTTCGTACAAGAAAATTAACTTAGGTTTTGAGGCTAACCTTCTCAATGGGCTATTTTAGAATTCTCCGACAAGCCTGGTTCATAAAATTGTAATCATATAATGATCACTCTCTGGTTATAATTTTTCATGGTAGAATAATGGCGTGAACTTAAAATACATTTCACCTACACTTAATAGACAAAAAATTTAAATAATAATAATTGATATTAATAATTTTATTTCATGTGATATTATTTTAAAGAGTTTTTTAAACTAAGCAATGCTTTGCAGTTTTAATGACAGCCCTGGGTTTGATTTCAGAAATGAGCTAGGCATATTTAATATATTTTCTCAAGAAAAACCTTTGGAAATATTAAAATGGCAATTTGATACTGAAATCTTCTAATAACGACAGAGCCTTAAAGGATATTATTCCAAATATTTGTGTTTCAGTTTTTCAATTTTTACTAGAATTCTGAAAGTAGTTGCATCATTCCTATTTTTATTCGCAAGAATAAATTTTTAAAAAAACTGAATATTTTTAAGATTTTCAAACTATTTAATAAATTTCCTACTACCAATTTGTTTTTGCACTATTTCATGCAATTTTACACATTAATGCAAAGGGATGATTGAGTTAAACAGATTTTGAAAAATTGTGATCGAGAAATTTCTCTTTGAAAGAAATCACGCATTTAAGTACCCAATTTCATCTTATAATCATGAAATTTTTAAATATTAGCAGGTTTCCCATGCCTTTCGTCTCCTTGAATCTCAAGTTAACATATATTATTTCAGTGGAATTCATAAAATGTGAATATTCGTTTTCCTTTTCTTTTATTTCAGAATTTTTTTGAATTTATTTTTCAAAAGAACTGTCAAATTTATTTTTCATATTTGTAATATGCTACTTTCATTGTTTTCCAGTGAATTCCATATTTTTAAATGCTTCCGTTTAGGCTGTGCATCGAGCATTCTTTTATAAACAAAATCAAATTCCACTTATGACGAGACTCATAAATATTCAGCTTGTATTGTCAAAATTACCATTGTTTGCTGCCAAACAACTTGACCTTGCTACCCAGCTCCATTTAAAGCTTTAGCGTCGTGACATCGATGACGTATGCATCAAGGATTTCCCAATATTTTTACTCATAACGAAACCATGCTGCTTTATGTTTAAAAAAAAGTCGCCAAGGCGGTTGTTTTGGTTTTGATTGAAAGACATTAAGTATATTAATTTATTTTGATTGATCAGCTATCACGTGATTCAAATTTCTTTTCAAATCATTAATCATTGACAGTTGGTATTGGAAATTGTCTTAAAAAAGCAGAATGCAAACAGTATATAAAATAAGCATACTCGTTACTAGCTCTTTCTGTTTTCTTGGTTTCTTTCTATCTCTTTCAAAGAATCGTTACTGTATTTACTTTTGAATGGAATGTTTTGTTACATAGTCGTTTATTTTGTCAGCTTGTTTCGGTCTCGTTACATTATTCAGTTTGTTTCTCCATATTTGATTAGAGATTACCGGACATGAATGAAAGTGGAAACTAGTTATTTTTTATGGTTGCAGAGAATTTCATAAAGAACTAGTTTTTATTGTTTCTAATGCAATTGGGCTGACTATTAGTTAGCATCACTACTGGGAATGAAGAAAACAAGTTCTTTTGAATCATTGAGACTCCAAGCATTGCAAAAATAAATATCTATGATTAACCGAGAAATTACTTAACACTTTGGAATACGAATTTATTTAATTCTTTGTGGTTTCTTTATTATTATTTTAATTCATCCCTGGAAGCTCAAAAATAAGACTTGATGTCCTTAGTATGCCCTGAAGTATTTTAAATTTGCAGATTGAATTACCTGATGGTCTGTTTAATAATCAGATAATGCGATTTCTTTTATTTAGTCGTATACGACGTAAGAGAAAGTATTGTAATTGTCAAAAAATTCGTACTCGAAATTTTGACAAATCTTTTCATTTCAAATCTTCTTGAAATTTGAATTGTCCTTTTTAAGTCTGAAAAAAAAAATTATATTATGTTTGCCTGTCTTTTAATACGATAACTCAAAGCCACTTTAATCTAGATCGATAAAATTTGGCATATGGACTTATGGCTAAATTTATAGATTTACTTCACATTTTGAATGAAATCCACTGATAGGAAGTTCGTTTGTTTAGCTGCTCATGTATAAGTGAAGTCTATAACTTAAAAATCTGAAGGATCTAGATAGATAACATTGGTGTACTGGTGTAGCGATAAAAATATAACCGAACTTTCATATACAATTTGTTAATAGATTGACCGTCTTCCGACTCTGTTTTCCCATGCATGTAAATTCAATAACTCATAAACGCAGCTAATTAAATGAATGAAATTAAGTATATTATCGTGTGAAATTGTGTTGTCAGGTTTGATGGCAAAAAGCGTTCAAACTACATATTTGCAGGATATATTCAGTAAAAATACTAGATATCCGCCGAAGATCTATATTACAAAGTTATCACTCGTATCCGAAATCCAGTTTTGTTAGTGGATGGCGGATAAATAATCTATTAGAGAATATGCGAGAACATTCAGTTTTACTGGTTTTAAATCAATGAATGCATAAAACCAAAATTGCAATTTTAAATATCGTTGTTTTATGCAATTCAATTTGAAATTAGTTGGGAAAAGAATAAAACTTAAATACGGACTTCATTATAGTTTAAGAAATAGTCAACTTTACGGATTTAAAAATTCATTTTAAAAATCATTTTGTTCTTTTCAATCGTAGATGTTTACCTACGAGCATATTATAATTCGTGTCGTATTAATAAGCAACAGTTTGTCATATTATGCATAATGTCAGTAATTTTCCGTGGACCAGTAGGAATATAAAAACACTATGGAAATTGAAATGCGTATATTCACTTGATTTTAAGCTTTTTAGCAAATAATTTCTATGATGATTTAAGATTTTAATTGGAAAAAATTCTATGATTCGATATATGCATCAGTCCCATCGTTAAAATCGAAACTCAAGGAATACGTGTTTTCGTAGTTACATCCAGATTTGTAATTGACATGAAGAAGGCTAGTACTTAGAGAAACAGACTTAGCGTACCATTTTGCTGATACGTCTTTTAAATACATCAGTCAGAAAAATTACAATTTTAAGAACACTTAGGGATTCGAATCCTTTACATTAACTTCCTCCGTGGACTTAGCTCATAATCATCAAAAATGACGTTTTCGAAGAAAATTTGGAAATTGTAGTATGTTAGTATGTGTACTACTTGTATAAACTTTTTTCTTTTCTACAAACCTCAATGAATAAAAAAAAATATTACAATATAGTTCATTTGTTTAGTGAAAGCTTACATTTCTCTATTTTTTTTATTGCTGTATAAGTTGTTTATGGACATAAGTTATTTATTTGTTTTTATAATACAATCTTTTTCTCAACATATATATTTTTTCATTTATAATGTTTAAATGGAAAATTGGTTTTGTTATTTCAAAAATATTTTTGTTACTCTTTTCATAGAAACATTGTTGCCTTCTTATATAACACAGTGAAAAGCTTCAACTTTTGAGAAATATTAAGGACTAAATTAATTAACTAAATCAAAAAGTTTTTTAAAAATTTAATTAATTCAAATATAATTTGATTAGCTTAAGGCATCATATTTCAAAAAGAATTTTTCTAAATATAAAAATGGTTGCTCTTTATAGAAATGGGATCTTCATTATTTTTATCTCATGTTATTAAATTCTTTGCGAAAACAACACTAGATAATTAAATCATTGATTTTTTTTCTTTAAATTTTAGTCATCGTAAGTTACTTTAGATGAAGGTATCCGATTAAGTTCGGAAGAAAATGTGTGAAAAATTGGATTTTTTAAAAACAATTTTAAAACTGTGGTTTTTAGATTTATTGTCAATTATAATATAAAATATTATAAATGCAAAAAAATTATTTGAATATATAATATATTTTGAGAAATGGGAATATTTGTAGTAAATTTTAATGAAATTTTAGCCAAAACGGTTCACACTCTACTCAAAATTGTATGGCAGAATTCCTATTTTTCTTTGTCCACAAGTTATAGAATATATTGATGTATGAAATGAACAAAAAATCTAAGAGAAATTTTGAGATGTAAAGAAATTATTTGTAAAATATGCTTATATATGCATTTTTTCCATAATTTCCCAGCTTAATTTTTCTAAAAATAACTATAAATGAAAAAGTATTTCACCAAAAGCAAAACTTTTGGTTCATTGTTCATTTCATTGCCCATGTCATTTCAAACACATGCTGAAAATTTTTATGTAAATACCTCTAGTAGTATCTAGAGACATCATGTTAACGGAGGAGATTTTTTATAAAAATTAAGGTTTTGAGAAAATTGAAGTTAAAGACAAATTTTAGCTGAAACATATGTGGCCCTGAGTGATAGGTAAGATCTTTTCCTATAAAAAGATAAACTGTTTTGGCAAGAGAAAAGTTTAAATTACCAGAAATAAGAATTAAAAAATATTCGCCAATGTGGTGGATAATCAGCGTTATTAACGTAGTCAAATACCTTTAAAAAGTAAAAAGATTAAATTAAAAGGTTTTTAGAAGAATAGAGAATAACAGTGGGAAGAAGAACAATTAATACCTGGGCCTTTCATAATTATCAATATTTCTGATAACATTAATTTTTATGTGCATTTTATCATATTTTTACCGATGACTTTTTATTATTTTCTAGTATCTCCTGACAAACAAAATGATGACGACGTGTTGGTCGTTCAAGGAATTGATCTCCATTTGGAAGAGAATGTCTCTGCCAACTTTACCGGCGACTATGACATCGTGCAGGCTGAGAAACCTTGCCTTGTCCTACGAAGAGGCTTCCCCTTCAAACTGGGAGTCAACTTCAACCGAAGCTATGACAAAGAAAAGGATGTGGTGTGTCTGGTGTTTACTGCCAAAGGTGATACATTAAATTTATTTCAATCAAAATTGTTTAAATTTTTAATTGTAAAATATATGGTTTGTACTGAAGGGAAATTAATTCAATTTTCTCTTAAATTTTAAACTTATATTGCTTTCTTTTGCCTTTTTTACCGAGAGATATTGTACGGTATAGATATTTTTTACCACTTTTTAATGGATTGTATGGAGATCTCAGAGTTAAGGAAGGACCTGAAGATTGTCAATAATGATTTAAGTACAGTACTGATGGCACCAGGTAATCTCAAAACACTGAAGGATTATGATATTAAAGATTGATAGTTTCATTCCAACTATTTGAGAGAGTGCAGATGGGGAGAAAGACAGCTATTTACTACCCCGAAAGGTATGTTAGTTTGACTGTTTGATCAATGTAAGATTGGATAATACTTATTAACAGTCGACCACAACAAATCCTGTCGATACTGCTACGTTCAGTGGTGGCGGGGTGGTCGACTGTATGCAAGAAGAAGAAGGAATAGATATTTCGTATCAATATTTTTTATATAGCTATTCGATGTTCATAATTTAGGCCAATATTGTAAAGTAATTGCAACAATGTTTTTGAGCATTTTGTGCTAATAGGGTTCAATCAGTCCACTGGTAACACCACATGCTGTCCGAAATCATGCTGCACTATTCATAATTTTAAACTAATATTGCTTTCCTTTTACCGAACGATATTTTACGGTATAGATATTTTTGTATAGATGTGTTATATAGCTGTTCGATGTTCATAATTCCGGCCAATATCGTAAAGTAATTGTAACAATGTTTTTGAGCATTTTGTACTAATAGGGTTCAATCAGTTTCCTCGTAACACCACATACTGTTCAAAATTGTGATGTACTATTCAAAATTAAGCATTATTGTACAATATTATGCGATATTGACAATCCTTTGCATAGAATTATTTTTATCTTACAGTATTAAAAGTTAAATTTTTACTAGTGGGGTTAAAATGATGTTGATGCACAAAAAAAAGTTATTGCCAGAATAATTGAATTATAAAATATTATAAGAATATTAATATCCCAGTTAATTAATATGATAACAGTATGAAAGAATTTTTTTTAAAAATATTGCTGTCCATTGCTCTCTATTTCTCTTATTTTTCCAACAATGAATCAGAAACAGATTTTGTTTATCCAATTTAAATCTCTCTTTATTCGGTTATCAAAAGGAAAAATAGAAAATTTATTATTGCTTACATTTTTTATCGCGTATAATTATTCATTTTATGATTTATTGCAATTCTTTTTAATTCATTCATTTTCTCATATAGAGGCTACGAATCCATCCTATTCTCAAGGTACGATGATTTTCTGTCCCGTTTTACCAAGCGACAATGCAGTGCTGCCATCTGACGCATGGCAAGCGAAGCTTTTGTCAGGAAATGAAGAGAATACAATTTTAGTTGAGGTGAGTTCCCCCCCCCCTTGCGATAATCATTTGCAATTGTACCTTAAATTGCTTCAAATAAATAAAAGTTATTAAAGAAATTTAAAAAAATAGAAGTTTCAACCTAGCTGAAAAAAAATAGTCTGATAACAATCCTGAAATTCAAATCATTTTCAGTAAAAATATTCCTTGATTTTTCCTGTCTTTTTCGTGACATTAGATTTATTTAGCGGCATTTTGAATTATTATATATATACTTAAATGTACAAAAATTCAGATGATAATTCTATAGTAATTTATATCTTGTGATTAGAATAGCATTTTTAAATATCCAAAGGTATATGTGTATAATATACATTAAAAAATGAATCAATGGCATTGTATTGTTATTTTCCTTTTGGGTCAATGAGTTTATTTGTAAAACGTCTCTAATGATAATATTTTTATTATGATAACAAATAAAGATTTTGGTTCTGATATACTTGGGACACATTTAAATTAAGCATTATTTAAGAATTGTCATGAAATAACATATTCTATCATCAAAAGAGCATTCTTGCAATATGATTTCAGCGTAGTTTATTTTATCGAACTTGGACATTTTTTTCATAGGAATTCTTTTGGAACTGTATTAGGATTGCAACTTTTTATATTTTTTTATTTATTTAAGATATAGTGAAGGTACGGATTAATTTCACATGTTTCTATTATTAATCAGGATTAATATTTGATTTATACTAATTTCCAATTTTTGCTTACATTGTTTCTATCTTTATTTTACTTATATTACTTAAATATGTATAAATATATGCCAGCACTGTAGAATGTTTTGTTTTTGTAGTGGATTTGAATCATTATGAATTAATGCAATGCAAAATAAAATTTATTAATATAATTTCTAAATTTCTTATAATATTGTTTCAATATAATAGAATATGTAAAATAAAATATGTATCTGTATTTCTTTTAATTTCCACCTTTATTGTTTATGTTTATACACGCCATTTTAAATTCACATGTGATGTTGTTAATTATTTTTTTCATTCAGGTTACTACTACACCCAACTGCATTGTGGGCGATTGGATTTTGGAAGTGGATACCAAACTGAAGGAAGAGAAAGAAGGACAATCCAAGAGTTTGAGATACACAGCCAAACAGCCTATTTACATTCTGTTCAACCCTTGGTGCAAACGTAAGCATTCAGTACAATTACATTAGGAATCTGTCTGTGAAAAAGACCGTTCGCGTTTAAAAACAAATTGAAGTGAACGTAATATTCTCAAGTCTGCGAGCTCTTGTTCCATCAATATTAAATAAGTTACGTTTCTGATTATATGTTATAAGCATTGTACATAGCCGTGTTTTGAGGCTGAATTGATAAAAAATATGTTCTTTTTAAATTAAATATTTTAAAATACAAGTGACTGTATTTGCTTTGAATTTTTTGTTAAAAATGTTACATCTAAGTTCGCTTTATTTTGATGTATCATACCCCTTAAATGTAACCGATTTCTTCTTTAATTCGGGGAATTACTCAAAAATTCACGGAATTAAAGAAGAAATCGGTTAGATTTAAATTAAATTAACCGATCTAACCTTCAGAATAGGATGGATCCGTAGTCTCTATATGAAAAATTAAATTAACCTTATTAATCTAACCGATTTCTTCTTTAATTCGGTGAATTACTCAAAAATTCACCGAATTAAAGAAGAAATCGGTTATATTTAAAGGGTCTGATACATCGAAACGCTTCTGTAACAAACTTAGATGTAACATTTGTGGCTTCCGCGACAGGGTCCTTTAATTTAGTGAGTGATTTATAGAATATAATTTGTGTTTGAAATCTTGGATGCTCTTAAAAGGAAACGAAAGTCGTTAAGAACTTCATTTAACAATGCAGAGAAAACTTTGTTGCAACTCTTGGCGATACTTGAAACTGACGCCAAGGATATTGACAAACTTCGGATTTTAAATTCAGAACTAGAGGATAAGTTTTGTCATTTGAATGAGATTCAAAACGAAATATCCTCATTACTTTTAGAAGAAAACACGACTGAATTCGAAACTGATTTGAAGCGGCTGAAAAATCACCAAAATACATCTCTCGAACTGAAGTCGAAAGTGGAGATATTTTTGAATAAAAATTGCAGATGTGTTTCAGAAAGTTCTTGAAAATACAATGCTGTGAAATTGAATCTACCGAAATTTGAAATAAAGAAATTATTTAGTTATTTAAATATATGCAGTATAAGCTGTCAAGTAATAGGAATTAACAACAAAAAAATAAAAATAAAATAAAGTATTCATTAATAAAACTTTCTACTTAAAAACTTCGCATTTTTAATCTTTTCACTTTGTTTGGTACTTAGAAGTTATTAATTTTTGTTAATTAATATGAAAATTCTTAAACATAGAATTTTTGATTGTTTCATGGCAAATTATATAAAATTACATGAAAACTTAAAACTGTTCATTCAAAAATATTCAAATAATCCACTTTTTTCTTTTTAGTATTATCAATACATTTAACACTATGCATTTTTCAGGAATATTATTAATGAGTTTTAATTGAGGACTTATATTAATATTAGAATTATTGTTATCCTTTTATTTTCGAATTGAAATAATACAGATACACAGATACGCCAATCAAAGTAATATATATGATAAAAATTCTTTATGATTTTATCTTCATTCTCTTAACATAGAGTTTTCTAATGAAGTGGTTTCTTTTTTAAGTATAATTTAGAATGAAAGTGTAATTTGTTTCAGAACAATAATGCTGTATCTTTGAATTATTATCCATGTAACATAACTTTGTCCCACAATAATGTATAACATTTTACGATATCGTATAATACTGATCCAATGTTCAACAATATTATATAATATCGAAATTATTACTTAGTATATATAATATTACATAATAGATGTGATCTACCAGAGTACAGAATGAATAATCATGATAATTAATCATGATTTTTAAATTTGCAGAGGATACAGTGTACATGAGCGAGTATGAACATCGCAAAGAGTATGTGCTGAATGAAGGTGGATTAATCTGGAGAGGTACAAATAATCGTTTGCGGCCATGTGTCTGGAATTATGGTCAGGTACAAAAAATTCGATGCATACTTTTATTTTCAATTTTTTATAAAATCTCTTTTTTTTTCTTCCTGTATATTTTTGGTACATTCTCCTATGCGGTGTATTGTAATCGGTAAAAATTATTTGAACACAGATTTTGATCAATCTGACCAAAACAAAATTTGTTGATCAATCTGACCAATCTGCATTTCAGACCAATTCGGAATTTGAAAAACATATTCTTATCATTATGCCTGTTGGATAGAAAAATAATTCAAAAACCCTTTGTACTAGACGGATGAAATTTAATATAGGGTCTTCACACAAAATTTGTTGATTTCTATCGAATTTTGAGCTAAATGCATTCAGAAGAAATATGTATGTTCGAGTTCAATTAATACGAAAACTACAGAACGAAGAGAACAAGATGGATAAAATTTGGTGGACAGATTTAACATCTGTAATGTAGACACCTGTCAAATGTTAAGCGAAATATGACAAGGCAAGACTTTCTATTCGTCTAAGTTTTCAGAAAAGCGATAACTGAATAAAGCAATGAGTTGAATATATAATATTTGGTGTATGATTTTGTGGCTACAGTTGTAGTTATATGTTAGATTTTTATTTCAAACGGCTGGGAAAATATATCGAAATACAAATTCAATTTTTGGGTGTTATTAACCGCATGAATTAAAGCTGAAAAATTATCCAAAAAACCACATGGATTCAAAAAAAAAGATGAAATTCACACCAAAGGTTTTATATGAAAATTAATTTTTAGTTGATAGTGGGAGATAACATTATTATCACAGAGCATGGGAGAAAGTTTTGGGGAGACCATTTCCCTTCTAGTTAGTTTTATGAAATTAAATATTTAAAAATTTTATTTTTATTTGATAAAAGGAAATATTTAAAAAATTAATAAAGTTATGAGTATTATGTCATCTAAAACTAATTATATCATATTTTCCTGTAAAACCTATTATTTTTAAAACGTATTTTATTTGCATCTTGAAGTGTTGTTTTTTAGAAATACGCATTTCTTATTTCAGTTTGAAGAAGACGTGTTGCAGTGCGCTGTTTATCTTCTCGGACACATTGCCAAGCTCTCTATTGTGGCCAGAGCAGATCCGGTCAAAGTTGTCAGACACATATCAGCTGTGGTAAGTTTTATTTTCTTCTTTATTTAAACATTTCGAAATTTTTAAGAATATTTTAATTCGTCTTTTTGTAAGTGTCTCATGTGAGATTTTTCACCTTTTTCTTATTTTTATTTTCAACTAGCTAGTACCCGGCGCATTGCTGCAGCAGACGAAATAATTTTGGAAATATCGTTTGAAACTTAAAATAACTGTCTTGTTTAATTAGTAATAATATCGTAAATGAATACTTTCATTGAAGTTGAATGATATTTAAAAAAGAAATGTAACTAATTTGTATTCCATTCTTTTTTTTATTATTCAAGAGATATAGGGTAGGCAATATTTTTATGTTTTTCCATCTTCAGAAGAAACAAATTAACTGTCCAACTCATCAACCAGCATATAACTGGTTATTTGAAAAAACTGTCGCGTCTTATCGGCGAATTAATTTGACAATGATCCTTGGTTAATAGATTCTCTAAATATATCCGAAAATATGTTTCATATATTACATAATTTTACTATGCCTATAACCAACCCGCAAATGCTAATAATAGATATGCAAAGTTTTATCACAATTCGATGTGCGATACGGCAGCGCATTAGAGACTTACAGACAAACATTTATTTTTATTTATATAGATTACAACATTTTTGATGCCATCCTGAGTTTTTGTTAATCCTCTTTTTTAAAGGTCAACTCTCCTGATGATAATGGTGTGTTGGTTGGCAATTGGTCTACTGACTATGGAGGTGGTCAACCTCCCACTCACTGGACTGGCAGTGTAGCAATCTTACAACAGTATTATAAAACTAAAAAGCCAGTGAAGTATGGGCAATGCTGGGTGTTTTCTGGAGTCGTTACTACTGGTAAGAATTCCTATTTTCTTTTAAAATGATTTATGTAAGGTATTATTACATTTTGCTGGAGTCCTGGATTAGGGATAGCGTGTCTTCCTAGTGTTCTGGACGTCTCGGTTAGGGCATGGTTGTTATTCTGTGTTTTATATGTAAGTAGTATGAATGTGTCCCCCTGTAAAAAGAGGTTGTGCAAGCGAATGGGAAGCAAGAAGTAACCAAGTCGTACTCTTGGCCCTAGTTGGCACTACTGATAAACAAGGGATGCTTTCGATTTAAAATCGCTGGCAGTGATCATCGAGCTTGTCAATGACAATTGCCATTGTAAACAACATTATTAAATTCTAAAAAAAAATTTAATTTCGAATTTAATTATTATATTAAAATTAATTAATAAAAATCTAATTATTTAACAATCATTTCTTCTTTTAAAAGCTCTTTTACAGAAATTAAAAATAAAGCGAGTAAATTATTTAATTATTTAAATTTTTATTCATCCTGAATAAATTTTTAAATTATAAAAACAATAAAAACATTGATGAATAAGTTGTTAATGCAGTAAAATTTGTTTAAGTGAAAAAAATTCATTATTTCAACTTGTTCGTGAGTTTGAAAAAATGCAGTTATCAAGTATTTTTCTTTGGTAGTTTGCAGAGCTTTGGGTATCCCGTGCAGATCCGTCACAAACTTCGCATCAGCTCACGACACTCACAACAGTCTCACAATCGATTATTTCTACGATGAAGAAGGAGAACCTCTGGACAAATTGAACATTGATTCGGTTTGGTAAGTAACTGAAATATTCACTACAATCAACATGTAAATTATATGCAGTTGCTGTTAAAATTAGCTGGTTTTTGATGTCGAAGATTATGAAAGTTCAATATGAAAATGTTGGATTAAAAATTAAATTAAGATTACTTTAAAGAGTTTAAAGGTATGCTCTACAAAAGATTCTAATTATAAATAAATTTATTTAATTTGGCTAGAATGTTACCACCCCTAACCCTTTCAATCAAGATACAGATTCTACTTTGCGAGAAACGAATACTTGATAACTATCATATCACTTGAGAAGCTCTTTCTTTTTCAGACACACACATATAAACTGCTTCATCGTTTCCCAGATTTTCTCTGCTCTCTTAGCTCGCTTGCAACCTCCTTGGCTTCACTGCCTTTAAATTTGGCATTTATCAACATGAAAAGAAATTTAACCTGATCTGCGCCACAAGTGTTATCTAATAAAATCTGGACTTCAAGATACAATTTTGAAATATTCAAAATCTATTTAAGAGTAATGATACTAATTGTAGGAAAAAGGACATTCATAAAATGTAAATATTTCTCATATTTCTCTCTTATTCTTTACTCTTTGACTAAGTGGTAATAACATTAATTGTAGGAAAAGAACTTTGATAAAATATAAATATTTCTCATATT
>JAPMOQ010036143.1:1096078-1139114 GCA_026543055.1 Argiope trifasciata
AATTGTAGGAAAAGAGCTTTGATAAAATATAAATATTTCTCATATTTTTTTCTTATTCTTTATTTTTTGACTTGGAGTATTTAGAACCATTTGACAATGATTTTATTTATAAAAAAATCCCAGAAAATTCTTGCGATGTGAAATAGTAATAGAAAAACTTTCATATTTTAGTTAAATTTAATTAGATCACATCTTATTTAAGTCTTGTTTAGAATTTCAAGGTATCTTTTTTCGTATTTTTTTTATTGTAATTAAGTGACAAGGACTGCTCATGAATTGCCTGTTCAGGCTTTCCACTATACGAGGGAGAAAACACATACTCCTATCCTCAGATTAAACATATATTGCAATGGATATTAATTCAAATCAGGTTCATAACCCCCGAAATTTTTATTTCTTCATAGGGTCTTACTCCTAGGTCACCATGACTGTATGAAATTTTTGAGCTCAAAGTAAACAAAAACAACAAAGAATTTGCTAATTTCCAATAATAAACTATGTTTTATTGAGATAACATTTAAAAAATCTTTTTTCTTAATTTAGAAACTAATTTCTAATTTTTAAATGGTGCAGCTAACTATATGCTAATTTAATGAATAACTGAATATGTTATAGAATTCTTAAAAGTTTTTAATATGTAGTAGCGATTATTTAACTGTGCTTATTATATGAGTCAAAATAACAAGAAATATTCCATTTCATTATTCTTTTCTCATTTCATAAAAAATAATGATGAGCTGATAATTATGATTTGATATTTAAATATTTAATATAGGTTTTTACCCTGCTCTAAACTGTCAAATAGTAGAAATAGTTTGACTTATAAATAAAGGATGGGAACATTTACTTATTTTTGTATCCGATATTGTTTTCACACTATGAGATCTTTCTGATTATTGAGATGTCTCACAGGAACTTCCACGTGTGGAATGAAGTATGGATGGAACGACCTGATTTGGAACCTGGTGGCTATTCTGGATGGCAAGCAATTGATGCCACACCTCAAGAAGAATCGGATGGTAAGAAATAAGTGCAAAATATAACTAATCTTTTATTATCCACTTTCCTTTTGATAAAATCGTTCTGTATATTCTGAATATTCCATCTATTATTCCAGATAAATAGAATATTCCTTATATGATTTTATATCTTTCTAATATTTTCTTATATTAACCCATGTATATCGAATATTTTTTATGTGCTTTCACATATTCTGAATATTCAGAACATATATAATATTCCTTAACTGATTTCACATATTCCGGAAATAAGAGTTTAAGACATATATGCCAAATAATATTCAATATATTCCGTACAAATTATTTAGTAAGTGTTTCAAATCATTCGGGATATCATTCTATATATTCCATGTATTCCTTATTCTATCCGTTTATTATTTAAAATTAAAAAACCACAATAGTCATTTTTGTTATTCAAATCGTACTTTTTAAGAAAATATTTATATACAAATCATATACTGAATACCTATACATAATTTTTAATCTTACCTAAATATGGTCATTTAAATAAAAATCATGAATGCAGTTATTCGAACCAGTTTGCTATGTTACATTATTCATTTTTCTGTTTATCTATAATTAATAATTTTGACCTCATATTTAATTTTATCATGGTGAAATCAACTTCGAGATGGTGCTATATGACATTGTCAGCCTGACAGCAGGTAGAATAAGACTCTAATAATTAGTTATAAAAATGTTTTTTATGGAAGACAAATATAAATATAAACTTAAAAAAAAACATATAATATAAATGCATAAATAAAAAAAATATAGAAAAAAAGCGCTATTCGCACGGACGACCCACACTTCGAAACAATGGTTGAATATATTTATTCTAATAAATTTATATATACAAACTTAAAAAAGCAAAATTTTATTTAAATATAAACTTTTATCAAAATCGTTAGAACCTTTTCTAAGATATACGAAATAAATACATTTATATGTCTACAAGAATTGTTCGTTTAAATATATAAGGCATATTCATTATATTATTCCTTTCATTCCGTATATTCTTTCCAATCATAAATAATATTTTTTAAAATCTGTACAACAAATATAAACTTTTATAATAAAACAAATATAAACTTTTATAATAAAACAAATATAAACTTTTATAATAAAACAAACATAAACTTTTATAATAAAACAAATATAGACTTTTATAATAACTTTTATAAAAATATAAATAAAAACTTTTAAAAATATAAATAACAAATATAATCAAAATATAACTAAAAACTTTTAAAATCTAAATAACAAATATAATCAAAATATAAATAGTTTTTAAAATCTTAAGTAACAAATATAATCTATTAAATATAAATAACAACCTTTTCAGGTCTTTACCGATGCGGACCTTGTAGCGTTGCTGCCATCAAAAGAGGAGAAATTCAGAAGAATTATGACGGTCCTTTTGTTTTTGCCGAAGTGAACGCCGATAAAGTCTACTGGAGATTCAGAGGGAAGAACCAGCCTCTGAAACTCATCAACAGAAAGACCGAAGCGTAAGTTTGAAATATCATTAACATACCAGAGTTCCTAGTGCGATGTAGTAAGAAATATATTTGGATTAGAGTTGAATTATGCATGGTTATTGCGGAGTTGCAACATTCCCATTTTTAATAATAGATTTAATCACTTATTTATTTAATTTTCTGACTAATAAAATCATTATTAACGACACATTTTTTTAAATAGCTCTCAGTCTAATATAGTTGGCAAAAATCGTGTTTGTGGCAATAATATGAGAGTAATAAAAGTTGTAATAAAAAAAATCTGTAAAGGTATGACTTCTACCAAAGCATAATTTACTGTGTGCTGGGCATGCATAATAACTGTTTAAAAATGTAATCACTATGGTTTTAAATTGAAGAGCAGTTCCCTTTTTTGGGTTCATTGATATGAATACAAAGGTTTATAACATCTTTTAGCGAAAATTGTTGATTTGGCGCAAAATTTTAAATAAAATAAAAATAGAAATTAAGCAAAGACTATGATAAATAGAAAAAAATTTGAAATGGATTTTATTTGTTATTTGTCAATTAGCTGTGATTTAATAAATTGATTTATTTTCTGTTGTATGAGCATGTGATTCAAACATTTTAACTGAAAGTTTTTCAACTGCCTGGCAGAAGAGGCATTGAAAAATTTTCACGGTCTCTAAAGCATTCTTTATTATGTTTATGATTGTCATTCATTTTGATCTTAATTCATTTTCATCATCATTAAATCTATACAGATAAATTCATTGAATATAAAGTTTCAGAGAAAGTCAGTAACTGTAGCCATTTTTCAAAATTACTTAGAACTCTTCATTATTTGTCTTGTAAATATCAAAATATTTATTGAACTGTAATCAAAATTATAAAAAAGTATTTCAATGCACAAAAATAACATCTTAAAACATTTAACTATTTCATAGTAGAGGATTTGTAAAAGCATTACTTTTTTTTAACTTTTCAGTTAATGAAATTCATTTAATCTTTGGAATGTTTTCTCTTTATGCACATTTTATCTTTTCAAATTTTAATTAATATATAAAATTTTATCATTTTTATATAATTTTAAATACAATAAACATTATATTTATTTTAAATTAAAAATCTTAATTAGAATTTCCATGGAAAAAATGACATTTGATATAATGAAAGTTTCACATGTAAGTAAAAATGTTCTGCTAGGAGAAATTGTTTAGTTATTAAACCAATTCATATTTCTTTTTTTTTTCTTACTAATAAAGAATTCATGATTAGATTTATTCATTCTTTTCTTTATCTTTTTGTAGAATTGGCCAGTTCATTAGTACTAAAGCTGTTGGAGCTTATGAAAGAGAAGACATCACAAATGAATACAAATATAGTGAAAGTAAGCCGTATTAATTTTTTATTTGGTTATATAATGCTCCTGAAATTGATTATTAAATAGAATTGCTGCAATTATTATTGTTATAAATTTACCTGAAGAAATTTTAATTAGAAGACAATTCACAGCGTTAAAATTTATATTGATGTTATTATATATACCGAAACAGTTTTTGCAATCAACTACAAATGGAATAGGATTATAATTTTTTTTAAAAAGACAAACGAACCATACTTGATGTTTTGCAAACAAACGGATTATCACTGATATTTCACACACGTTCATAACTTGCATCTTTCAGACTAGAATAATTGGAGTATTTCCAATCTGAGTATCAAGTTACTTAACTTTGACATCTGCCACACACACATACTTATAAAAAAACCTTTAAACCTTGATTAACCCATATGAAGATATCCGACTACGTTAGAAGGAAAGTTTTTGAAAAATTGGATTTTTAAAAAAATATTCAAGATTTTTAGATGTATTGTGTGTTATAAACACTATAAATACAAAAAAGTATTCAAAAATATAATATATTTTGAGAAATAGGAAAATGTCTAGTAAATTTTAAGGAAATTTGACAACAACAATTAACACTCTACATAACGTTGTAATGCAGCAATCTTATTTATCTTTGTACACAAGTTATAAAATATAATGATGAATGAAATGAACCAAAATCTAAGAAACATTTTGGATGCAAAGTAGTTATGGGTCAAAATAGACGTATATGTACATTTCTCCCCTAAATTCACAACTTCATTTTTCTAAAAATACCTATAAATGAAAAAATGGTTCCCCAACAATAAAACTTTTGTTTCATTCCATTGCCTATATTATTTAAAACACACGTTGAATTTTTTTATGTAAATGCCTCTATTAGTTTTTGAAATACTATGTTAACAGTATAGAATTTTTATGAAAATTAAAATTGAATTTAAAAACAAATTTTAGATGAAAAATAAGTTTTGCTTCAAATTCCCCTAGATGATAGGTCCGGCCTTCCTTTTCCTAGAAAAGATAAACTGTTTCGGAAAGAGGAACGTCTGAGCTACAAAAAATAACTTTTTAAAAAAATTCGCCAAAGTGGTTGATAACCAGTGTTTTAGACATAGGTGGATACCTTAACTTCATGCTAAAATGTTATCTTATTTCCTGATTCCTTTATCTTTATTTATATATTTAATTAATTGATGTAAAACAAGCTCTATAAATGTGCTTAAATCAGCTATCTCCACACTTCGAGAGAAAAGATAACATAATATTAATATTAATAAAAGATACATATTAATATTATGTTCTTGTTTGATAAAATAATTTTTAATAAACATTTATTAAATAAGTACTATACAATAATAACATCATGTTACTGTATAGATAGCAAAGAAGAACGAGAAGTCATGCTTCGAGCTCTTCGCCAATGTGGAAACGTCTTCTCCAGATACTATCTGAACGACGAGTTCGAGGATGTGTCTTTCGACTTCCAGCTGCTTGATGATATTGTCATTGGACAGCCATTTAATGTAAGTAAAATGCAATTTAATGCTGTTAAGTTTTAACTAAAACCTGGAACTTTGACATGACATTAAGTTATAGATTAAAAAAATTATAGTTAAGTGGTGAGAGGGGTTTAAGCAGTTGTGGGAAATTGTTATCTGATAATTAGTTTACTTTGTTTGGAGAATTAACTTGAGGATGAAAAAATTCTTTGATAATTTGTAATTTGGCTAAAAATTTTCTTTTATGAACCACATACTTAGACACTTCTAACAATCTTACAGCCATATACAAGATTATTTTAATGAAACTCAATTACCCTCGTACCTATAAACTTAATTCTATCAACTTGGAAATGCCTGTCAGTAAGTGATTGTTTTGACTTAGTTGCTAAGTATTGGTTATTTCATCAATGAATATCACTGAAATGTGTGAGAAATTCCCATTGAATATGTTATGGATCAAATATTTTCTATAGGAAATTAGAAGGCAGCTATTTTGGTATAATTGAATGGCATCTGTGTTGTTAGCTGTCATTAATGCTATATACAAAGAGCCCCAGAAAATTTAGCAATTTTCGTCTGCAATAAAAATCATTCAGAATTACATGGAAGGAGTTTAAATTATATATATATATATATATATTGTTGACCAAGAAATGGGTTTTGATTCTTTTAATAATTTTATGATTGTATATATATCGCTTATTTTTTAAAACACTGGGACTGTATTCAAATTAATTTTTTCCGATTTCCAAATTTATTGCAAGTTAAATCTTTTATCATGTACTACTTTGACAATTCGAATTATTAGTCACTGAATAACTATCTTGGCTTGTCATTGAATATTTCTGTATTGATAGTTGCTAAATCGGTGAATATCGCTACTATGCGGGTTTATTCCATTTAAATAAATTTAATGGGTAATGTTGAAAAATGATTATTTTGGTATTATCTTGGTTACCTCACTATGGTTTAATACTATGCCGTGACGTCCACAAAAAATACAAAAAAAGATGTCAATGCAAAAATACGGGATTGGAATTTTAAAAGTGGCAATACTGCTGTAAAAACGCCACGCAATCAAAACAAAGAATATTATGTATACCACACGTAAGCTATATACCTATCTTACCTCTCAGAAAAAAGACTCGTCCTTCCTTGCATGCTGAGTGATGCGAAGAACTTATCTTTGTATTAGCTTGCGGTCCAAAGTAAGTGTTATCAAGATGTTTTCAAAACAAAAACAACGGAATTGGATAAAAATTGAATGTGCAACAGTATCATTACACTGGATGGTGTTTGGGCCGGATTGTATCAGCCAAAATTGAAACGTGAATCAAACGAATCATGTCATTATGGGTCACTAAGACGTTCGAAATTTCTTCAAAACCCCAACAATGGGAAAGTTACGCTGATTCTCGTACAAGGCTGTGATGGTGTCATCCTAAAACATAGCGTTCCCCCACAGCAAACCATCCAGATACTCTTGTGGCAGTAGACCGGTCCATTTGAACTATCAAAAGAAGAGGCGCTGCTACAAGTGTTCTGCGACTTCCTCATCGTTGGAAACGGAATTGTGCACAATACTAGCGACTATACTGAAGGATATTAAAACAAGGGGGCATGAATCGCTTTTGAATTCCATGTAAATAAGTAGTTGTTAATATTAAAGTTCCAACCTTGTGAAAGTCTTATATTATTACTTCTATTAACTTCTATGTTATTTTGCTGTTGGATTTTGGCTGAAACTTCTTTCAATTTCAGATTTTGGGAATAGAATGATTAATTATTTGATAAAAATATTTAATTAGTTAATAAAAATTCGTTTGATAAAAATGCACTGATTTTTGCAGGTTAAATTGACGATGAAGAACAAAGGTCTGGAAAAGAGGGCTTACACCGTGAAAGGAGTGCTAGCCGTGCACACCGTTCTCTACACGGGTGAACTTAAGAATGCCGTAAAGAAAGAAAAATTTGAAATCAACATCGGAGAGGGAGCAGGTACAAAGTTTTGGCAACTGTTTTATTAATTTCGGCGATATTAATCTGTCGGTAATTTCCGCTAATTTTGGTAATTATTTTTATACTTGCTATGAGTAGGCTGTGAGAGATTTAATCTCGTTACGTAATAATCAGTTTTTTTCTTGATTTTATTTGAATATTTGTCCTGTATGTGAGCCTTGTTGTAATCTAAGATGTTGTTACATTCATTTTTGTTTATGTAAATTCAAAATGCAACTTATCATTTAAATAAATTTCATTTGATATATTGATTTGTAACAAATATATATCCATTTAGTCATTTCATATTGTAGTTCTATAAAAAGAATACTTATGACGTGAATTAAATTAAAATAATTAAATTTATTTGATTACATTTATTATTGTTTGGTAATTTCGGAATACAGGTTATCATTTAAAATTATTCAATTGTTTGCATCTTTTTGAATCTTGTATATCCATTAGGGGGATTTATAATATATCTCTATAAACTGAACGTTTATGACTCAAGTTAAAATAATAGAATTGATTTTTTTACATTTATTATTGTTTGACTATTAAGTTCAGTATATAGGTTATCACATAAAATAATTATTTCAATTGATATATCGGTTTTTAACTAGTGTATCAGTCCGGTCAATTCATATTATAGCTCCATAATGAAAAAATTTGTGATGCAAACTGAGCCGTAATAATTCAAAATACTTTTATTGTGTTCGAAAATATGCTTTGATGAAATTGGCTTTAAAATGAATTATGAATGGATTTCTTTAAAATTTTTGTAATAATTTTAACAAAATGAAATAAATTTAATAAAAACACACTAATAACTAAAACAGTATCTTAAGAAGATGTGAAATTTTTCACTTCTTACCTTCCATTACTCTTTATTAAGGCATTGCCTAAAAGAAACATTGTAATAGTTTTCACTCATTTGGTTCAATTTTATGTCTTAATTTGCAGATATGGAATGCTGAATTGAATAAATTATCTGTTATGCTTGAATTCCTACTCTTTATGTTATTTCTTTTTTTAAAAAAAGGAAAGGATATTTACTGCTGAAGTGAAAACTTTCTGAACAATTCTTGTGAATTCAACTTTAACAAAAGCCCGCTGTCCGTCTTATTTTAAATATTCAATATTATTTAATGAATTAGTCTCAAAGCATCGGTACATATAATTCAAGGCAAACTCATGATGAAATAAACTGATTTGCCATCTAATTATTTTTCAGAGAAAGAAGTCATCATGAATGTATCTTACGACGAATACGAGAAACTGTTGGTCGACCAAGCAGCTTTCAACATGATCGCCATGGCCAATGTCGAAGAGACTGGATTCGATTATTTCGCCCAAGATGATTTTAGAGTCAGGAAGCCCGACATTAAATTCGAAGTATGTTATTTTTAAAGTAAAGTGTCACTTCTTATAAAAGAGATTCTGTTAATGTTACTTATCCCACCTGGTTGACAGTAACATCAAACCAAGTCCATGAGCCCGTACTCTTTTAAACAATGTAACACTGCCTCAGGACTCAAAAACAGTTGGCCTTTATTGAAATCGATGTAGGGCAAAATGTGGGCAGGAACAGCTTAAGTCGCATTGCATTTTGGACATATGGGATACACTTTGTGGCCCGTCACATGACGCTGTACACGAGTGTATCCACTTCGAAATCTAGCTGGAGTTGTCTGATCCCGCCTGTTGCCAGCCCAACTTGAACAGCTCCAGGGCGACTGTCCACTTATCATTCATGTATGAAGGCCCTCCTTCAAAAATAACAGATATCTTGCCGGACCTGTGGGGTAATTTCTGAAAAAAGAAAGCCGGCCACCATGAGCAGTATCTTTGCTGATGGTCTGGCCATGGATGGTCACAGAAATGAAATTGAATTGCTGATGGTCGGGCCAGAGAGGGCAATTTCATTTCTGTGCATATTGACTTTCGACTGACCCCAGAAAAGTGATCTTAACATTGGCAGTCAAACGATTCAAAAATTGGACGATGTTCCTAGTCGTGCGGTCTCCGTGCCTTCACCATTCAGATAAAAAAAATTCTAATGTAATAGATCTGTTTTTTATTAATAAATCCTATTGTGATAGTTTTTGTTTACTTTAACCGTTAAGAAGACGTGCTTGGTTTTTGAAAGAATACGCTCGAAGTTATTTTGACCCCAAATTGTTAAGCACTTATTTTATTAGTTATTTGCGTAAAAATGAAATATGACTGATCAGACTTTATCCTTTATCCCCCTTTTCATTCATATAAAACTTTTTATTCTTAAAATAAATAATTTTCTTTCTATGAAAAAATTGGAAAAATAAGAAAAATCTATATTTTACTTATAGTAAACTTTTGGAATTTTTTGGAAAAGTAAGTGCAACTTTGAAAATTTATAACTTTTGTCTATTATTTTTATATTACTTTCTAACAAAAAGTTTATCTTTCCTCATTCAGAATAAAAGGAATGTTTAATTAAGTTTCAAAATAATGTATTTGCATTAGTAAAAATGACAATTTATAGAAGGATTTGTTTTTTTTTTCATGAGCATGAAAAGACTTTCGATCTGATTTACTAGATTATTCAGAATCTTCGTTTTCTTCCGATACTGTACCGTGATCAATTCTTAGAATATAATCAATATCAGAAGAAGTTCAGTTTTAGACATTTTCACTATCAGTACAAATACGTACAAAATCTCTGAATCCTACACTATCATGCTCAAAACACTATAAGATTCTGAAACACTAACACAAACAAAGTGGTGAATTTGACCCTATCCTTCTGATAAAAATAAGAGATACATTATTTTATTGATTTCTACCATTCTAATCGTCTCCTTCTAGCTTCTTTTAGAAGTTATAACAGATGCAAACTTTTATAAATTCCTAGAATTTCTGAGCAAAAGAAAAAAGATGTGTTTAACAGGCGTTTGATCATGTATTAAATATAAAAAAATGCATTAAAATATTTTTATTATTTTCTATTGTAGGAATTTGATAAAGTAATTATGAACCTTTGAATTATTTGAATTGTAATTTTATTTGAATTTTGCTTTATCTGAATTATTTAAAATATATACATTTAAAACGAAATAATTGCTTAATGAATAATAAATTCGAACTCACTTTTTTTGAATAAATCATATTTAAGACACAAATGAATCAGTCGCATGCCTACTTAACTGGAGACAATAGGAAAAAAGAGTTTTATTGATGATGATATTGTCATTTATAGAGCATCTCCTTCCTGATAAGATAAAGTCCTTATAGCGGATCTGCCTTTTGCTACGAAGTGGTAGGGAACGAATTCCAGTCCATACTGGTTCCCTTTTGAAGGCACGGGTAGGAGAGTAGGTTCAATCTTTCGTCCAATGAAGACTCATCTGCTAGGTGGGGTGATGGTGAGGGTGTCTTAAAAGTGTGCCTTGTACAGACTCAAGAGAAGTGTAGCTTTGCGCCTTCCCCTCAAACTGCCTTAACGCTTACTTGCATATGGTCCCTTAGTGCTCTCATCTACATATGTATCTACTTTCAAACTCTCTCCACCACCTTATTCATAAATTCCCATTATCCGGTCCAATGACTAAATCTAAAATGCTTAATAGCTAAATTTCTCAGGGTTCTGAATCCAGATTCCACAGTCACTCTCATACTGAGTAAAGGTGCAAAGCACTGGCACTGAATTCAGAATCTAATTTCAGTCAGTCAGCTAAGTGCAGTTGAACTGTTCTTTCTATTGTTCAACTTTAACTAATGGAGAACAAGTCAATTGTTGGTGGGAGGATTGGTACATGAAAACTTTGGACTTGAGCATGGGTAATTGCAATAATGTAACATTTCTGGACTTTTAATTTTTAAGTTGGGGAGGTACTTGTTGATGTTTTTAACTGCTTCATTATCATTAAATCCATTCTATAATAAAAATTTGTAGAGAGTTTATGTAGGGTTCCTAAGAATGAGTTATAGTTAAATGCTTTTGTTAGGTTGGCATGTGTTATTAGATTCCATGTTTTATTTTTGATATGATTCAATATTGTTTCAGTTATAGAGCCTTTCCAGTGATTTCCATATATAGCTTACAGAATTGCTTAGAGCCCCATCTATTGCCATATTGTATAATTAAAACTACCATTTCAAAATTTTTAACTGTCATTATCAGAAAACCTCTTTGTTTTTATTTAAGAATTCTGAATTTCAAATAGCTATCAATTAAGAAAAATATGAGAAAATTCTATGAGATACGAGCAATGAATCAAGGGCTACAAATCTTTTTTTTATTTAATAAATGCTAATCTGTAAAAATGAAAAAAAGTTCTCTCAAATAAAAATAAAGGAAACATTGCTATGGGATAGATAATATGAAGTGTTCTTCGTTGTTTCGTTAGATGCATTTTTTGATCGATGTACGTACGCATTTTGCAAGTATGAAAAGAAAGAAAAAGAAAGAAAGAAATGCCACCACACAGTTAAAAAAACATTGTACTGTTAGACGACAAATGGTACATCATGTAGTTATATTCGTCATTTGACTATAATATTATTGAAGTTGCTCCCCCTTTTTTTGCAAATTTAAGCATTTTGAAAGAAAGTGGTACAGCAAAATAAAATCTTAAGAAATATTATTATAAAACCCTTAGATATATGATAGACAAACATCTTTTTTGAAGTACTTTGGTCAATTCAATTAGATGCTTACAAATTTTAACAAAAAATCTTTTTAATAATTAAATATTTTCTTGTAAAAGAGTCGAAATAAAAATAATTCAATTTGGAGGTATTTACAG
Source organism: Argiope trifasciata (assembly GCA_026543055.1). Taxonomy (NCBI): domain Eukaryota; kingdom Metazoa; phylum Arthropoda; class Arachnida; order Araneae; family Araneidae; genus Argiope; species Argiope trifasciata. The sequence continues at coordinate 1,108,256 of JAPMOQ010036143.1, forward strand.
ATTACGTTTTATTTAATAAATCTATGTATGTATATTTGGTATTTGACCAAAACTATGAGTTATATTCCGAAGAACTAATCTTTTGGTTGATTGATTTCTGTTTACTTTTTCAACTTTAAAGAAAATGCTTGAAAGTTAAAAAAACATTTTTATCTTTTATACAGATAAACATTAAGATAAGCATTATTGATACTTTTTAAAGTTTCTATGAACAATGCTTTTCTTGCTTTTTTCAATTTTTTTCTTTCATTTTATATAATTGACTCTGTAACAAGAAAAGTTCCCAATTAGTCACCATTCTTACCAATTATTATATTATTATTAATTGAATGCTCATTTTTTACCATTAAATGAAAAAAGTAAAAAATATTAAATATGTATACATGATCTAACTTTCACATTTAACTCGAGGATTTTCTTATATTAATTGGAATTATGTGGGCTTTTGCAGATTGAAGGTGACTTAGTGCAAGGAGAAGAATTCAAGGTCACAGCTCAGTTCAAGAATCCTTTACCAAGACCTCTAAGAAAAGGATACTTTGTTATTGAAGGACCAGGATTAGGACAACCTCTCAAATTGAGAATGAAAGAGTAAGATTCGAATTTTATTATAATTATTCTTTAGATTTGTAAACATTTGTAATATTTATTGAATTTTAATTTTCTTAATTTTAATTAATGTGGCTTAAATTAAGTATATTGCATATTATATAATATGTAATATACTTAAATTTTAGATTTTTGTAGAATTTGTTTTAAGTAGAATTTTATTATAAAGGGCAAAAACATCTCGCTGATGACACAGATATCTTATACATGCTTCAAGAACTTGCATGTAATTATTGGTTTTAAATTATGAGGCCACTTGTTGAATTTGCTACTATAACACCCATTAGTCACGTTCTTTCCATTTGTTAAGCGAAGTCAAATGCATAAGATCGGAAATTTTGCAAATATTTAAAATTAAAGCTATACATTATTTTTTTTAATTTTACAAAGCATTTATTTTAAGATAATATCGTGGAAAAATAATTTTTTTTTACTATTTTTAAAGTAAAATTGTTAGAGAATACCTTTCTATTAGCAGTAGGTTTTATATTTTATTTTTATGGCGTTGTTCAGTATTCTGAATGCTTGTTTGACTTGAATATTATTCGATATTCGATGTCCTATACAGTATCATGAAGATACTAACAATATTTCTGGACAACTTATTAACAAGGAACACCGATTCTTCATTTTTCAAATTTCTTACACTAAATTTCTTTTTTTCTCACCATTTTCTCATTTCTGTATCAGCATTTTTTGTGGTGATGGTGTAAGTTGTTTCTAATAGCAGTGTTGCCTTTCAACAGCAATAATTTATGTTTTTGTAAAATATTTATTATTCCAAATATTTTTTGCATTATTTAGCTAGTTGAAAATTGTTAAGTATTTTTTCTTTGTCAGTAGACCCTTTGTTCAGATACCTACTATTAGAGTTTTTTCTCTTCATTTTCTCATTTCAAGTCGGTTTTTTGGTGTGAATGCAAGTTGCTGCTAATAGCAAAGTTGTCTTAAAACTGTAATAATTTAATTTATTGTGTGAAATACTATTCCAAATATTTCTTTTTGCAATATTTAGCTAGCTCAGGATTTTAAAGTGTGTGTTTTTGTTACACACACACACACACACACACACACACACACACACACACACACAAACACACACACACACACACACACACACACATATATATATATATATATATATATACATGTTTCCAGATCCCTACTTGTAAATTTCTTTTTTTCTCACCTTTTCTAATTTCTATATTAATATTTTGGTACTGATACAAAATGCAGATCTTAATCAATTGTTAAACTGTATTATACAAGATTCGTATTATTTCCAAATTACTTATTATTTTCTAATTATTATACAGAGATGTTGCCCCTGATGGCATGGCTAAAGTTTCATGCAACATCCGTCCCAAGACATCTGGAGAAAAGAACATCGCTGCTAAGTTCGCTTCTCGAGAACTGGATGACGTTGACGGCTACGTCGTCATCACCGTGAAACCCAAGATAGTTGTTACCGAACCGGAGAACAACAAACCTTCGGACAACGAGATTCCTTTGTATCCCACTGTTGATGGAAACTAAGCAAACTTTCACCTGCCGTCCGAAAACAGCTGTTCAAAATTGCAACTGACTGTAATCTGAAACAGCTGCACAGATTGCTACGAATTAAACTGACTGAGTGAATCTCATTGAGACTGTGATTGAACTCCACTGCCTTCCGCTATTTCGAATTTTGAAACGAAATTTAAAAAGTATTTTTATACGCTGAAAGTGAATTCACCGAAGTGCCTTATTATCACAGTGACACAAGTGAATACATATTACTATTTGCTTTCTCAACTGTGAAATACCGTGACAAAGAAATTGCATTTTATTTTATGATGTAGATTCTTATCGCTTTTTGTCCGTGCCTATGTTATAATCATTGTGTGTTGTAAGGGTTTGAGGGACAGGATCTACTTTCTGAAGCAATTATAATCACCGTGTAAAATTTGGTTGGCAAGCAGTGCTGTTCAGTGCTCTTGAGTTTTTAAAAACGTATTATGTAAAATAAATTTTAATGAAATTTGTTGTAAAATGTTTAATGTGGATTCTTTTAATGTTGCAATTTTTTCCGAATTTAATATTGTTGTATTATAGAATTGCATATTTTAATAAGAAATCGAAAATGTTCTTTTATCGTTAGCAAGTGTTTTCCAAAACCTAAAATATGGGTACTTTATATTCAAAAAACATGTTGATTAATTTTTTGTTTTACAAATAAAATTATATAAAAATTAAATAGCGTGTAACATGTTTGATCTGATAATATTTTTTTCAGTTCTCAAAATTTTGTCATTGAGTGTAAAAATATCTTATGAAAAACTTTTCCATTCAATGTAAATATTCACTCTCTTTTTTGTTATTGAAAAGAACAGCATTTATATAACTTAAATATAATGAACAATGTTATATTATGTCTACTAAATAATTAATATCAATCTATTATAAAATATCTCACCATAATTTGAATAAATATGCTTTAAAATTTATACCGATCTCGATTAAAATTATTAGTATTGAATAAATCAATGATATATTTGAAATTCTGTCTCAAATGTGGATTGAATACAAATATTATTGGCTAAATATCATTAATTATTTTGTTAAAATGATTCGTAAAAAAATTCCGTAGCATAGTTATATAAACATTGGAAATCATTTGTTAACTTATTGTATTAGTTAATCAGAATAATTAAATTCGCTTGAATCATTAAAAAGAAACCTGAAAAAGGGAATATCTTTCAAAATGCATATTAATAATTCTATTAATATGCATTAGTATTATTTATTTTTCATTAAATTTTTCTAATGAAAATAATTTCAATTATCTAATCCATGTGTTGATTATTACAATAATTACTTTATGCCACATTTTTTTCCTAATGAAGCTATCTGAGCATCAAATAAATAGTGCAAATTTTTAATACTATCTGAATAATATATACATTTAAATGAGACTGATGTGTTATAATTTGTAGTGATCTGAATATATTATACATTAAATGATTGTTTTGAAGTTTGTAATTTAACAAATTTATTAAATATGAAAATATTATATTGCATTTATTTTTATTTAATTCTTCTATAATCTTGATATAACTATATTATATGTGAAAAAAGTCCTATTGTGTTTGTTTTGATCAAAGTTTTAGAGCAGCTTGTGCTACATTTTTACTATGTAGATTTTAGACTGTAAAATATTTTAAACTGTATACATTTTTTTACAATTGGTGCTTCCCTTTTATATGATAGAAAATAAAGAATATATCATCATTGTTTGTTATGCATTGTATATAAAGGCTTATTTCATAGTAGTGTTAGTTTTGTTTAGGGAGAGACGTTTGCTGACGAGTTGGTGGTTATCAGAGAAATATACATTCTTTCACCCTTACAACTTGTCAGCGAAATTTTTATAAACTTTGATAGTATATTTTATCTTGAATACTTGCTGCTCTGTTTGAAAAATATATTTGTATTTCGATCTTAGCGTTCCATATTTAGATAGCATAATATTTTCCAACTAAATTTTCGAACAACTTTTTAACTTATAAACGAAGTTATATTAATAATTATAATCGGTTATTTCTAACTTTGTATTAAAATTTCAGAAAACAGCAATAATATGCATCATTTCAAGTTTGAAGATTTGTAAATACGTTATAACTGGCTATACAAAAACGTGCCTTCTTTTATACGTTGTATAATGAAGTATATCCTAATTTATAATTTAATATATAAAACATATTGTTTTTGTGGGAATCGGTGGCCAGTGCCTTTTATTAAATCACAAAATGTTACTAGATTTTGTATTTTAAAGTATATTTAGGTAATAAATCTTTAGAAAAAATATATTTCTCGAAGTGTAACTACTATTTTTTCATGTATGCTTCAGCTTTGTAGTTTGTAAATCATTTTTGTATGTCAATGTTATTTCATATAAATGTTTATAAAAAAAATATGTGTTTTGTTTTATTATTTTATTTTCATACACTTCCATATCAACTTTCCTACCTAAAACATGTCAAAAATATCCCAATTATATAAAAAATTTATTTAATTGATGCATTACTTAATTTTGAAGCAGAAAAGGAAGTAAATTCTTCTTCTCATTTTCCCCCCTATTTTTGCTACTAACTGTACCCTGAATATATAAATTATGATTTAATCTGTTTAAACCATTAACAAATTACAATTTCAGGAGAAAATAAATAATTTCTGCTTTCTGTTACTTTGTTTGTAGATTTTCGCACAAATTTAGGATGAATTTAATATAACTGTTGAATCTGTTTTGAGATTCGCACTTACTTCATAAATTTTTATCAGTTTGAATAAGGAAAAAATGAATCAAGTCCTTAAATTATGTTAAAAAAAATTTCAAATACAAACTGCAAAAACATTTAAATTTCGAAAAGAAACATCGTGTAAAACAAAACATTTTGGATTCAGCAAACATTTATGAACTTTTTCAAATTTTTTATTAACTTTTAAATTATTAAAGAAATCTTTTGATAACTTGGGAAAGAAATTGGTAAAATGGTTTAATCGTTCTTCATGTTTTGAGATATTACTTTAAGGTGCAATGATCAATTCTTACTTAACTCTCTGAGTTATTATGTTAAAATTGTTGAACCGATAATCTATTAACTGTTTTTTTCCTGCTGATTCATCAAATTTCCATGGTTTATTTTTTTTTTAAATTATCTCGTTTACAAAAAAAATCTTGATTGCAGAAAATATCCCCCCCCCCCTGCGAAACGAGGTTCTAATTTGATTTCATGGACGACGAAAATTGGTATTCTTTTAACCTACGCTGCACTTGTTGATTCAGTCATTTTTAATATAAAATCCTCGAGAGTAGACTCCTCTAAACTTTCTTGCATACTATTACTAATGGTATTATCCCCTCCTCTCCATATAAAATTGTGAACCTATGGAAGGTCATGAATTCCTTTAATGAATTTAACGAAAAATGGATACGAATTATCGCTCTTTTTAAGTGAATTTATCATTTTTACTGAATCTGTCTTGCGAATTTATATTTTGAATGCTATTTTGTAAAGATGGAAGGTAGGCATGGTAGTATGGTTGGAGATGAAGATATTTAATTTCATTGATTTGAGTCACACTGATTGTGAGTTTTTACGTTTAAATGCATCCGAAATCATAAAACAACAGACGGCCAGCCATTTCATAGATGTCGATAAAAATTAGTTAAAATCTACATTTCAAATGCTAAATTTGGATACTAAATTGCATTTACCTAGTTTTTTTTATGTTTTAGAGTTATTGAATTAATTTATAATCAAACTGATAAGCAGATGGTTTTCTTTTGTCTGGATTTTGATGGTTTTCTACATAATTTGATGTAAGTGCACATTAAATTACGTATCATCTGTGAAGGTCAAAGTGTTTTTGAGTTATCTTATTTACAAACAAACCGACAGACATAGCAGCAAAAATGTTTTATTTTTTGAGTTCAATAAAATCTGAAAATGAGAGATTCGTTTAAATCTTGAGTTGAAACTTTTTAACGATTACAATACTTCTTCCATACTTCGAATACAAGAAAATAAAGAAGTAACAGAATGGATGTGTACATTCAAGCTTGTCGCATCCGAACTGCAGAGAAAATATTAATCAGTGGCTGAATTTAGTGGCTGAACCTCTTTCACTAAATCAATTTTTTAATAAATTACCTCAATTTAACTTAATTAACATGTTAAATACTGATTTGGGGTAATTTTTTTTGAAAATGAATATTGAAATATTTATTTATTTTGCCTTAGTCTTTAAAGCGTCCATATTCATGCCCAATATTATTGAAACAGGTTTTCGGTATTTATAAATATTGTAATAACTGAATGAATAGAATAAAGGAGTAAGGAATAAAGAAATAGTATAAAGGAGTAAAGGGAATAAAGGAGTATCAATGCTTTATTATAAATATATGTGTTTTGCAAATTTATTCATAAATTGGGCTAATATATCTCTTTAATGGACTTACTTGCTACTCCGTTCTGATGTAGTTGTAGTCTTCCTGTCTAGTGGACAATTCGCCATTAATTATGGGAAATCTTGTTTCTCTTATTGTTTGACTAAATATCGTAGGCTAAATCAAATCCATTGAAATGCATCTTGAAAAATGAGAAATCAATACTATAAAATAAATATGACAACTAAATGATTAGAAATTTGATTTGCACATTTCATCCTGTTCTGCTAGAATTTTTATGGGGTGAAATTTTCTCTAATAAACACATAAAGTTCATGGAAACCTCTTGAAGTTGTAGAGACAATTGGTAAGAGAGACCGGGGCAATTTTAATTGAATTTAGTAAGCATATTTCTCACTGTCGCCCCAAACATGTTGCTTAAGTGGAAAAAACCTAATTTTGCACAGAGGCAAAAATTATTAAAAATACTTTAAATTATTATCGACTAATTTACATGATAGGTTAGGAACATATTCCTAAAAAAAGTTATCCCAGAACATGTCCACTAATTCATGAAAGTTAAGAAATGCAATAGTCTGTATGGAGAAATGATTTAAGACTTCAGCCCTCCAGGTTATCTCTAATAAAGGGACTCGAATTTATTTTTTCCTACTGCGCTTCCTCCCACCGTAACGTAAAATTATCTACATCATTATTTAATTTAACTGTATTATAATAACTACATCTACATATGTATTCATATCTCATTAAATACATTATTACATCTGTATCATTAAATAATATAAAGAAGAAAGGACGATTTAAAGAAAAACAGCTATTATAAAAGCTACAATTCTTTTTATTCATAACTAGCTGGTACCGGCGCGTTGCTGAATAAATAATATTAAGTGCAATTCAATACCGGTGAGCCGAAAAAAATAACATTAAGTGCAATCAATCAATAATTTGGCAATGTTTAACCGAAATAGGATGAACGTTAAGACAGTATATAAAATACGAACAAACAAATATTCATTTTTATGTATTAGATTTGTGTATTCTTTCGAATTGTAAAACTTGGTGTTCTTTCAGAATGGTAATGAAGAAAGTATTTATTGTGTCTCGTGATTCGTTTAATATTCGTTCAAAATTCTGAAGTTCAATTTTTGAAAATATGATCAAAATATTTTCAATATATAATTGATTAAACATAGAAAATACATTTAAAACATAAAATCGTTAACATAATTGAAAAAATTGTATTTGAAAATTAAGATGGTGCAAAATTATTTGTACTGCAATATTTTTAGTAATTACTGCGAAAAATCAATTCAATTCAAAACCCTCAGGGTTGGTTTCCCAAAATTTTCTCCCATAGCCTGTATTAAAGTTGTTACCTCTGAGAATGACTTTTGCGTTCTATAGCTACAAAATATTGACCTTTAGCATTTCTACAGAGTCTAGTGTCTCGTTGGCGAGTTATTTGAAGATTAATCCTTGGTAAAAAAATGCGGTTGAGAGTCGATTGTTTTTTTTTTAATTTTAGATAATTGTACTATCCCTATAACCATACTATAGGGGTAAACAATCAGCTGACCAAGTTTCATTGCAATCGGATGAACGGTTTAGAAAGACACAGAGACAAACATCCATTTTTACTTACATAGATGATATAAAGTAAATATTAAAATTCTATACAAAAGGAAAATAAATCTTTTTCATCTTTAATAACTTTTTTATGTAACTTATACGGGCGGTTTTGAATTTGGTTCCATGGGCAACAACCATGTGTGAGGTAGTTTCCTTACCACGTGAAACATTCTGTTTACTTTCAGTTCGCTCTGTATTATAGATCCCAGAAGAGGCTTTAAATATAATCCTCCAACTTTTCTCAAAGAAATGAAAATCATATAAGTTATTTCAAATAATTTTGATATTTAAGTGCAAAACATGCACATGGCATCAAAGTATGTGAAATTCTTATGTATCTTAAATGCTGGCTTGCTGTACGAATGTTTTTCCAAAGATAATAGGAATAACATAAAACAGTTATTGCCTGTTCAAATAAAGCATTAAACTTTCTTTCTGTAATTTTTTATCCATTTGGTATCCTGCTGATTTGCTGGTAAGATCCTGGCTTCGAGACCAGAAAATTTCATTTTCAGATTCTATTATAATTGAAGAACATGCGGGACTTATTAAATCCATCGATGATGAATATCCTCCTAACAGTCTGGTTTGATAGTGAAAGCTTGGAGTGGGGGGGCAACTAAGGTGTCGCGCTGTGTCAAAATTTACAAGTTCTTCGCAAAACGGCTCTGTGTTGCTTTCAAGCAGAACATTAATATAAGTAATATGTCCTATTATTATTTAAAGGAATGTTATAACCGTTTGTAATCACTGCAGCTATTTTGAATCATTTTATACTTTTATTTTATGAATAATTACATCGTAGTTAAAGTTGAGTAGCACCAATAAAATAATATAAATTAACACTATGTTATATTTATAATGTTGTTACTATTACTTTTCTCGGTATTTAAATAAAGAGGAACCTGGAAACACCAGAGCGTTATAGGAAATCGAAATGGCTTTCTATGCATATTTTTAATTAATTTTTTTCCGTATCTAAATTTTTTTAATCGAACTTAAAATTCACCTAATCACAACATTGTATTTATCATGAAAATTCTTCATTATCACCACCAACATGATCGTCCTTGGTCTCTTTTGTTAGACACAAATAAAACGATATCGTCATTATCAGGCATAAGACATGATAACATGGACGGGAGCGTGGGAGTCAGATCATGATGTTGCTTTTCAAAATATGACTTTTCATCTTTCAGTCTGATCAATGCGTCAAAAGATTAAACTTACAGTTTTTTCCGGAGAAATAACTAATATCTATATAGAATTCAACGCATCTGTTAAATTAGACTAATAATGTTGATCAATAACATTTTAACACATCTGTGCAGAAAAAGTTTATATCAATTTTCATAAGTGAAAACACGTATCTGACAAGTCAGATAATATTTTGCATTAAAGTAATTTTTTTAAGTGAATAAGTTTTATGAATTGTATAAGAATATATTAATAAATTGAGTTTTTTAAAAATAAAACCTTTTATTTCGTATAATAAGAAATAAAACCTTTTATTTCTTATACTAGAATAACCTTAATTTTTTTAATGGGATACCATCTAAGTAAACATAGAGTATTATACATTATATAAGAAAAAATAATAAACTACCGTTTATTACTTTAGAAAAAAACCTTTATATCTTGTATTAGAATAACTTTATTTTTTTAATAAGATACCAACTAAGAGTTCCTCTAAGATATCTATTGAATATTATACATTATATGAGAAAAAATTAATAAACTGAGTTTTCTTAGTAAAATTCTTTATTAATTCTTATAATAGATGCCCTCATTAAAAAAGATAAAGTTATAATCTTTTTTAATGAGGGCATCTAAGAGAGCTTTCTATTTTTTTCAATATTAACTTTTCGTTTATCCAAAACAAAATATTTCTTCCTACTTTATTTAAGAGAGAAATTTTGTATAGGTCCAAATTGGGCACATTTATGGAAATCAACTTTAAAAAGCGCATTTATAATTTGGAATCCTTGATCGATTCACAGCTATTAGCTTATCCGGATTAGATAATAATAAGAAGAAATAATTTCATTTGCATAGATGTTGTACTTTTTCAAAGGTCAAAAAAGGCTGTTTTTGATTGTTTTATGTAAGAATTGAATGATACACCAGAGTAATCAGTTGTCAATGACTAGCAAAATGTTTAAATATTTTTTGACGGAATTAAGCCTGCGTTTTAGTTTTATTCACATAAAAAATGTGTGCATTTATTCTACGCAATTAATGTGGTTTTAAATTTTATTCCCTGATTGTAAACAATTTTAATTTTAAAATGTATTAATTGAAACTTCTATTCCTGTGATGCAACAAATATCAACTTAGTACTAAATGTTTTAGAAGGTTAAAAAAGGAATAACATGTATTTGTTGTAAAAAGGTTTTCTTGAGCGATATAGATCAGCTGCCTTTAGCGACCGGTTAATAAACAGATATTAATGGCTACTAATATGCTCAATTAAATGTTTTATACAATATGTCTTAATGTTTTCAACCCCAAATATTTTTAAATTTCTAATTTTAATATTTATACTATTCATACTCTTATTTTAGAAGCTTTACACCGTTCTACTATTTACTACCTTAATTTTCTATCACATGCCCAAAAATCTGAACTTTAATTTGAAACAGAAATGATTAAACTTCAACTAATACAAAAATTCTTTATGCCGGAAACAAAGGTATTTTTAAAAGTGTGAGTATAAAAAACGTCACTGTTAGCTTTTGAGGATTTGTGTGCGTATAGAGTATTATTTTTACAGTTTGCAATGTCAGAAACAATAATACAATGAAATTTTCTCTAACTCATTATAAAACTCTATTTATAGTTTTATTTTCAAAAAGATGTAAATGACCTAAATAATAAATAGTAATTATTTATTAGTCAGTCAATAAATGCACTCTTTTGACAAAATTATGAATTCTAAATTCTTTACAATCAGTCCTTCGGTTTCTTAAATTATATTCCTAAAAAATTTTTTTAAGTTTATTATTTTAGGTCAGTGAACCTTTTAGAAACGCCTGGCATTTTTTGTCGCATTTTCTTCAAAATAGTCGATAAATGTAATGGTTTAAGATCTCATGGTTTTATGAAATAGTCATATTCAAATTTTCATAACTCGCTGAGTTTCATTTGTAAAACAGTGAAAATTCCCCCCTTATTTACTAATGTCTCCAAAATTATTTTATCAATCTGATTAAAATAACAGAAGATGTGTATAAAAATATGACTAATTCACCAGGATATTAATTGACTTAAATTACTTAAAACATTTCTTTAGATAATATTTCTTGTTAAAAGTATATTCATATTACTAACGGCTTAGAAAATAGTTGTCATGCTATATTATAATAGATATCTTATATATTTTAAGCCATGTTAGCCTTAAATAAAACAAAATTATTGAATGAATAATAAGTTTTTTTTTAGAAAGTTACATAAAACTTCTTTACGTTTATATTTATAGAAAATAAACGTAAACTTATCTACACTTTAGTTTTCATATAATTTTCTTTCATACAGACAAGTGTTGAAATTAGTATTTTTCGTGATTTATATTGTAGTGAGATATAATTTAATTTCCTTTAATTTAAGTTTTTGCCGATGTGGTGGCAACACATTAATAATAAAATACATTGCTCTGCTAATACTCTGATTTTAGTTTTATGTTTATTTTATATGAAACATATTGTTGAAAAATATGTTAAAAATACTTTTGGATATTAATTAAAAATGGAATAATTTAACAACTAAAAAAATAAATTTCGATGAAAACATCACTTTTTGAAGTATAAAAGGATGTAAAAATCAGTTTTGTGTTGAAATGTTTTTCAAAGTTATAGCAGAAAAAATTCAAATTTGTTTATATTTAAGTGATTAAAATTTTAAACAAAATTTAAAAAATACGTTCCCATGTCTATATTTTACAAATATATTTCCAATATACATATTGTATATTTCCAAAATATATATGTGACGAGTTTGATAGCTCTAGGTCAAATGGTTTAAAATTCAGAGTGCTAATACAGAATACATTCAGCTTTGTTATACGTGAAGAAAGAGATAGAACTGATTTTCTCAACTACATTACAAATAATCTGTTATAATAAATATAAAATAAATATTATTCAATAAGTAATCAATTATATTACAAATAATCTATTCATGAATTTATGGAATTTGTTTAGTTTTTAGTTGTAAACTCCACAAATTTAAATATAATTTGCAATATTTGAATGCAAAACTCAAAGAGTTTTAGTTGATTAATTGTTGCATAGCTAATTACTAATTATTTTTATTTCTGTTATCAAATTTCAGACCTGAATGAAAGTATGGAAATTTCATTAATTTTATTTAAATGATATGATTCTTATCTTTACAAATAATCTATATCTATACTTATAATAAAGCTCAATGTGTGTGTGTGTGTGTGTGTGTGTGTGCGTGCGTGTGTGTGTGTGTGTGTTGGTGCTCTACAGGCCAGACCGTTGGACCTACAGCTACCAAATCTGGTACATGTATACCTTGGAGGTCGGGAATGTGCACCTCGGAGCCCTTTTTTTGAATTTTTAATTAGAATTTGAATTAATTAAAATTTAAGCGAAATTTCGACGTTTTTCCGCTATAACTTCCGAAATTATTATCGGACAAACATGATTTTAACATCAATTTAAAGATAAAAAAATTAGCTTTCTAATGGTATCAGTGTTTTAATGTATAACTCAAGCTTCTATTTTTAACGAATTTTTAAAGAAATATTTTAACCATGTTTTTTTTAGCACGTGACTGGATAAATTAAAACAATGCCGGAAGTTCAAATGAAAAAACAACAACTATCATCGTAAATCAAATCTTAAGGAATACAACTTTCAGCACGTGACTGGATAAAATAACATAAATATAAAATGTGATATCTTCTATAAAAATAAATGCAAGGCAAAGGATTCTAAGAAATCGTTTGCAATATTTATATCATTAATTCCATAAATTATCTTTATTTACAGTAAACCTGATTGAATTTAGACAGGATATGCATTGAAATCCCGACTTAATGGCATATTTCTATAATCGTTTGCAATATCTGTATCATTAATTCAATAATTTTTTCCCTTTTTCGCTTTCTTTAAAAAACATATTTAACATTTTGGCAATATCACCGAAAAAACATTTTTAATATTTTGGAATCATAATTGATAAATTATTAGAGCATTAAACTCAAAAAGTTTTTCCGAATAAAGTTGCCGACTCTTTAACTACTAATAACTGAATCTTTTAACTTTAACTATTTCTTAAATTTTGGCTAAAAAATATATGATTTAATTATAAATTTTAGAACGCATTACTCATGGCGAACCAGCTGGTCGCCAAAGGCGGCTAGTAAAGGAATATATGCAGGTGTGATGACGCTGAAAAAGATGAACCATTTAATCTAGAATATCAAATTGAGCATAAATGTGCTTGAGTGTAAAAATGTGCATCTGGGAAGAGATTATTTTAAATCTCCATTATTCAAATATCGAGAGAAATTTCTGGCGTTGTTTATCTTTAACAATTTTCGATATACAAAACGTTTTTTTAAAAAAGTTAATTTTTGAAAATTCTAAAAAATATTTTTAGTGATATAAATTTAATTACAGTGAAAATTTGTCTTTGATTTTTGCTAATTTTAAAAAATGTTTCTTTGCATAATTCTTCCTATTATATATATTATTTACTACAGAATTAGAAAATTAAATTACATTATCCGTGAAAATCAGTGGGGTAAATTATTAAAACCTTTATTTGCGTCTTCTGGAAAATTGTAAGTTTTTTGGGGGGGCGGGGGGTATTATAAACGATCTCATTTTTAATATATTCACATAACATTTTACTACAATGTTCTATATATTCCTAAGAGTATTATAAACCACAAATATTGTTATAAGTTTGTAATTAATTATTTCTAGATCAACGTCTATTTCAAAGATGTCTTTTGAGCGTGAATCTATTCCGTGGATACAAACTTTGATATAGTTCAATAAAATTCAAAAGAACGAAAATATTTTCCTTCCCGACAGAGTCAAATGTACAAGAACATGGTTGAAACAAAACGTGAAATAGTTTCATTTGGAAAAAATTTGGGAAAGAAAATTAAAACATCTTAAAATAAAAAGTTCATTCACAATCTTATAAACCATTATAATTAAACACGAATATATTTCTTTGAAAATCCCACTTTTTCCTTCAAAAAGGGCTTCGATGGTTGGCCCATATTTTAAAAATAAGCTTAGGAATAATTCCATAAAAATTAATCCTATTTATTTGAATATTTTTTTGGTTGAAAGATAATTAAAATCATTAAGTCATTTCTATTTTTAATAATTAAGTTAACTGTTTTAATAAATTAAAAATTTTATAAATTAATTTTAATCAATAAATATTGTAACAGGTGATAAGAATAATTCTAAAAATAAAGTTGATTGAATTTCGACAAAATTCTGATAAATACTTTCAAAAATGTAATGTTTTAAATAAATTTTTAATTACATATTCTTTAGGGAAGAAATAATTATGAATGTATCTCAAAAGAACTAAAGTAGATGGTACTATAAAAAAATGAATCACTGAAAAAAAAAGATTTTTTTTTTGTTAAAACTTTTTAATTTCTGAACTTTTTTCTTTAAAAACTACATGATTTTTTTAAAAAAATTTCATCCTTAGTTAAAAGGAATGAAAGAAGGAAGGAAATTAGGAAGTTTAAGTGATTATTAAGTTAATATATATCACATTTTTGTATGCAGTTTGCTCAAAAAGAGTTGATAGATTGTGTTTCGAAAAGCTTTATAAAATAGAAACCTATATATGTTCTTTTCAAATATTGTATATTTTTTATCTTTTATAATTTCTTATATGTTATATAATTATGTTAAGGCTTAATTAAAATCATTTTTCATTTGTTTTAAAGCTTTAAAATGTGAAAAAAAGAAAGTACCAAATTATTTATTAGTCGACAACAATATTTAAAATTTAGAAAGAGACATAACTTATTTCTAAATTTACGAATTAAGTTATAAATTTTTTAAGTCATCCTCAGCTAAATTTTTTTTGATAAGATGCGGAATTTAAATGTTTTTGCTTCATACTTTTTAACTAAAAAAAAGCCAGTAATAAAAACGCATTTGTATCAATTTTTAAGACACTTCAGTTTTCTGATTAATAAAACTTTGCTTCAAGTATATTCTTAAAATTTATTTTAGAAAAATTTATAAAAATAAATATATTATGACATTTAAAAAAAATATTTAAAAAAATCTTGCAACCGTTATCGCCCTTTTTAAAAGAAGCAGTTCTTTAATATATTATAAACGTCAAATAAAAGTAAATGCTCGCAAAAATTTATTCTTGAGACTAAATTACCATGATTAACTGAAAAAAATGTGTGAACCTAGAAGGATCAAAATTTCGAGTCTTTTTCCCACCAAATATTTTTTAGTTTAGAAAAAAAATATAAGTATTAAGGAAGTTAATTGGCAAAATTAAAAAAAAAAAACATTTTTTTTTTTCAAAAATGATTCGAAAAAAGAGCTTGTAATTGATCAAATATTTAGTACAATGCTAAAAATTGCTCATTCTATCAAATAGGAGTTTCCTGATCAATAATTGGAAGTGTATAATAATTAAGGCAATAATGTAGATAATAATGAAGGATTCTCGTGATTAAAGACATCGAATATTCGCTTTTTGAGAATAATGAGCAAAACGCTAGAGTAAAAACCTATATATTTGATTTAGAGTTCCCAAAAAATCAAATTAGAATTCCGAACTTGACAAAAAGGCTATAAGAAAGATAAAAAGAAAAAAAATTAGAACATGCCTGAGAAATGTATCCTTATTACGAGGGGATAAAAAAATATTTGTTTGTATGAAAATATTCTAAATCATAAAAAAAAAAAATCGAGATTTCAATGGTTAGATTCTATGAAGGTATTAATAAGTAATCAATTCGATTTTGTACTTCAGTTTTATTTCAATTATTTACTGGAAATTGTGACTCTCTATGATAAACAAAGAAGGACCAAGAATCTACCTATTGCATTAATTTGGAAATCTCTAGGATCCAGACACCGATTAAAAATGATCTTGTAGTCGTAAAATTGTCTTGAAGAACATTAATTATATAATTTTTAAAAAACTTGAAAATGAAATGAAATATGCTTTTCCAACATATATCTAACCAGTGGTAATACTCTCCCCAAACTTTTCACTTAATCTTTAGTGAGTGTTATCCGGCATCCTACGCAAAACCTGGATATAAGACAGGGACTGCTTTTCATGCCATTAACATGCAACAATTACGAAGTATTACGCTTTGGTGTGAGGTGCATATATTTTCTGAAACTACTATCTAATCTTTGGCGATAGTTTTTTGGCGGTTAATCCCTGATGTACAATTATTAGTATCTGAAAATTGAATTTGTGCTCTTGACTTCTTTCTCCCAATAAACTGAAACCAAAATTTGACACACAACTACAAATTCAGTCACAAAATCCCATACGAAATTTGATGTAGTTAAGTCATTGCTTTCGAGTCTTCAATTTTTGTCAAAAAATGCTGCATTTTGAAGTGCTCTGCTGCTAACTAAAGATTTGCATTTGTTAATTCAAAAATTTCTAATGTTAATCGACTTTACTTTGTTTATCGACATAGATACCTCTAAAAAAGTATGCTCATTAAATATTACAACCAAAATCGTTTTAAGATAAAGTTAACTAAAATAGCTTTAAAAGATATTTCAATAAAATGAATATTTAAGAGGTCTAGTGAAAAAAATGCACATTTTGATTACTTTTATTAAAAGTACTATTGTAATTGGATTTAAATATCTTTAAGATGTGTCGGGTGTTTTAATTTTTGAAGACATCAAACAGATTTGATAATAAAGAGTTCTATTAAACATTTTTAAAAAATAGGGCATGAATTTTATATTTCGAGTATTTTAGACTGTTAAAGGTCATTTTTAATTCGAGGGAAAAAATTTTTTTTGAAAATTGTGAACAACAAAAAAAAAATATTAACATTAAGTTGGAATTTTAAAAAAATCATACACGCTTTTATTTTGAATAAGTTTATATTATACAATAAGAAAAAAGTAATAGAATAAAATAAAAAATTAAATAGCCTGGAATATTTTAAAAATTTAAAAATTTATACATTTTTAAAATTATTAAAATAATATTTTGTTTTAAAAGTTTTTGAAAAGAAATTCAACTTATTTATGTTTTAATACATATGCATAAAAATTTCTAAATGAGCAATTCCCAAAACGTCTATTAGAGACTATTGTTCCCCAAAATTTGAAAGTTTTAAGAAAAAATGTGACATTTGAACTACTGCATAAAAAATATTATCTGGTATACATCCAAAAATACGATGTCTTGAAAAATAAACTTCTTTGATATAAGTTGAATGATTATGAAAAAGCATATACGGCTTTCATAATTATAAACAGAAAAAAATAAGTAACTATTGTTGGAAAAGTTAGGATTTGTTGACCAATTTTTGCTTCAATAGAAATTGAAAATTGTCCACTGCTTGAAACAAGCAAAACTGATACGATCATAATTTTCAATTATTTTTACACAGTTAAGTTGTATAACAGATTACTCCACTTTATTTAACAATAAAAATTGAAATATATTGGATTATTAAAAATTAATACAAATCGCATGTATATTATACAGGTATAGCCTAGTGCATAAGGTTGGTAATGAATACTAATGCTTTTGCGCTTATTTTAATATATTTAAATATGAAAAATATGCAAGAAAATTTGAAATAGGTTTGTGGAACAGCTCATTACGAGAAGGATTAACGTATTTAAAATTTTCATGCACCGAAATAAATGGAGAAAAAAAATAATGCGCCAAAATGCGCATAGTAAATTTGTTGAATAAAAACTGGTGAGTTTTATTGTTTAAAAAATGTCCTTTTTAGGATGACATTTTATCAATTGAGTTTTCCTCAATTCAAAATATATCTTTTATGAAGCATAATTTAAAAGATTTGAATTATCCGATTCCCTACATAAATGACAAGGATGTGATATTAAATTCACAAGTTTTGTTTATTGTTTTAAAGTAAAAGCATCTAAATGAAGAAAGGATTTTGTACAGGAAATTAAAATCTAAAAGATAAAAAAAAATTATTTCAGCAGTTATTAATGAAACTTGGATTTTTGATGATGGTCTCAAAATAAAATTTCGGTTTAAGTAAAAATTTGAATCGAGAAAACTAAAAAAAAAGTACAATGATGAAGGAGGAAAATTTGTATTCTAAAAATGTTTGTTAAATTTTATTTTTAGTGAATAATGGTTTTACTGAGCCATATTTGATTAAAAAATAAAGCATGAAATAATTTTAAGGAAATAATGACCGTAACTGAAAAAAATTAAATATTAATTTCCGTGAATAAGAAAGTAATCTTAATAAATAATTTCTAGTATTTTGAATTCAATAAATATTTAATAAAATTAGAAGATAATATTGTAATTTACATTTAACAAAGTCAGAATTTTCAATAAATTAGAGCATTTTTTTAAAAGTATTGTGATGCAATTAATTGTAATGCACATAAAAAATGTATGAAGATCCTTAAGAAATTATTTATTCATGACGTGTAGAAGCATTTAACTATCAGAATAATCCAGGAAGGAAAATATCCTTATTCTAGATTGCTTAGAAGTCGCAAATATAAAAGCTGGCATTTTTATATAATGCTTAAATAAAATTTAGGCAGTTATTCTTTCATAGCTAATGGCTAACAAATTCCAATTAAATAAATTCGAATAAAACAAGTTCAATAATGTAAAAAAATGAGTCTCATATTACAATATTTTTTAAAAAAAGAAGGGAAGTACTTTTTCGAAACCATAAACAAAAGTAAAATAAATAAATATTTAGTGTAAAGAAATTTATTTCAAAGTAATCGCAAATATGACATAAATTTACGCAAAAACGAATCACACTGCGTTATTTTTCAAGTGGATTCTGAGAGATATGCCATATCTCTACAGATGATCAATATCAATTTTTTTTGGCAGAAGAAGTAAAAACTAAGTAACTAATCTGCTGACCATATGTAACCACTCCGGCTTTTTCCTACTGGACAGGCATCTGTAGAGATAGTGTATCAATCTATTTTATGTTGATTAGTCCAAAAAGATAAACCAAATGCGGATTTGATCAACCTATAAAAATACCAATAACCAACGAAGGGATAGTTTAGGAATCAACCACCAAAACAGAACAGTAAACATGCTGCGATTTGCAGTTTTAATCACTTTGGCCTGCATGGGCCTTGTCAGCGGACATGGGCGTCTGGAAGAACCACCAGGCAGGTCCACTATGTGGCGTTTCGGCTTCAAAACCGAACCCAATCCAGATGATGCTGAACTGTTCTGTGGAGGAATTACCGTGAGTAATATTTTGCTTCATAATGTTCTCCAATCATTATTCTAGATTTATTATAATTTCTATTATTCAATTCTTACAATTAGTTCGCACTCTGCCTACAATTATATATCTTATTCAAATTTTCCTTCGTTAATAAAATACTTCTTATTCAACCATTCAAGTTCAGATGCATTTTTTAAAACTCTTAGTGAATGAGAAAAACTCGTAGCCTTTGATGTTAATGCAGTGTTTTTAAATATTTATTTATTAATTAAATTCAATTAGTTTTTAATACTTTTAATAGAGGTTTTCACAGTTTGTTAATGAAAAAATTGAAATCGACAGGCAGTAGCTAAAAAGGTAAAATGAGAGGATTTCGGTATTTTTCGTGTGATGATGAAAAATACGAGTTTAGTTCTTGTGAAGAGAAATTATAGATCACCATCAGGTTCATAAATTAGAAACGAACGAAAAAAAGAAAGAAATATAAAGCTTATAAATAGTAGCAAACAAAAATAATGGTCCAACACCGTATATAGAGAGGAAAATGCCAAGGAAATTCACATTCCATTTTCTTAACATTGTAATAATGTCATATGTACATACATATTTATATTAATTGTAATTATTTGATAAGTAATAACTAAAGTTAAAAAAATATTTGTTGTCATAAGTAGGAACAGACATACATTTTTTGAAAAAATATTTTTTCTTGTTTATTGTATGTTAATACAATGCTCCATTGTTTTTAGATATAGGGCTCATAATTTAAAACTATAATCACATGACAATGGGAACCCAAATTCCCATGTCATATTATTATGCTGTCTAAACGTATATTAAATGATGGATGTTAAACGACGGTTATTATTAGAAATATTTTTTGTCCAAAGCTGGATTTTTTAAATCTAATAATATCATTGTAAATATGTTTTGATTTTAATGTTTCAAAAAAAATCTTTCGAAATTGACATTGAATACCCATTTATTTTGTTTTCATATCAGCAAAATTGCGATTGTATCTTGCAATTATTGTTAGCCTTTAAGCATAAAAAACTTGATTTTTAAAGAATTCGAAATGTTTTCCATTTTTTGAACTATGAAACTGCTTAATTTAATAATTCTTCGTTAAGTAATTCAATTATAGATGAAGTGTATTAAGTATTAACGTAACACAAATAAAAAGTGAAAAATACTATCTGAGAGTTTCAAACGAACTAAATAAAAAATATATACTAAAATAAAAAACAGCTTAAATATCCATTCCAAAAGCTATTGATGTTTATAATGAAAATAGATTTCACTTCAGTGCTAGTCACAATATAAAGCCATCTTTACAATTATTCTTTTTGGATTTAAAATTGATATATTCTTTGGTTAGGTTATTCTCGCTATGTTGTTTGTCTTTTTTGGATTAAATTATTATCGAATGCTTTAATCATTGTTATGTGTAAGCTATAGAGTCTAGTTAAAAATGAGCAGTCACTTTACAATTAAAATAAATTATACCATGACTTAGCTTTTGGAATTTAACAATGCTCAAAGGAATCACAGCTCGGAACTTAATTACTAAGGAGTAATTAAGAATTTTTTTACTATATTCAATGTATTCGACCAAAAAAAGAATGTCCAATACTAACAATCCAAGACAGTTCGTACAAGCATTGTAATTTATCTATTCTACAATTTCTAATAAGTAAACAGTTGCTTACTGTAGACAAATTCAATACAATGTTTCGTATTTCAAAAAGGTTTGATGCCGGAAAAAACTTTAGATCAATATTAAATAGTCGGCAAAGAGCTAATATTGAAAACTTGATAATCAAATAGTTTAATCAGAGTACTTCTGATTTGACATTCGGAGCGTGCTTTATGGAATGTATATGAACGATTCTGGCACAACACTTCTTTTTTTCTAAGATAAAGTTGTGATGCAGCCCCGGTTACAAGATTATACAGATTAGAAGAAAGAAAAATTGTTCTTGGCTTGTTCAGTATTCAAAAATTGTTCAATATGAATAGAAAAAAGGTAACAAAAAAATGAAGAATTCTTACTTATGCTAAAATTTAATTACATCGATTTCTATAATAAAACTGAATGATTTGGTAGAGTTCAGTCAGGTTTCCTTACCTTAAAGTTTAGCTACACAATCCCACTCTGAACCGGAACTCAACGATTAAAAGTATTGATTAAACAGATGTTAGCCTAACTACTATCCGAGAATCTGACCAATCAGATGCAGTTACTTTAGAAGTTCCACCGTTCATTTAAAAATAATAATATAATTGAAAAATCAGAATATCTGATTTGAACCAAGTCTAATGAATTTTTCAGAAATACAGACAGGGGTAAATTCAACTCTCTAGAAATAAATAACTTTTAATTTGGATTTTTTTTGGGTTTTATTGGCACAAGAGCCATGATGTTGACTATGCTGCTCCAAAATAACTTTTAATAATTACTTTCCTTTCGAATCATTATCGAGCATTATAGTAACTTATATTGACTCATAAACTTTTTAGGGAGATCCTGCTCCCAAAAAAATTTCACACATCCTTGTATAATGTTATTTTTTTACTTTGGTGCTATTGTATAGTTAGAAAATGGAAGATCAAAGTACTGCAAAAGGATTTAATGACAATAATTAGGCAGCATTAGAGTAGCATTAATTATTATGGATTACTATTTTGTTTTTATAGCCGATTACCAAATGCAAATATTAATATATACAAAGATTTAAAAAAAAATGTCTATCTTAGAGCTAATCATATGGTGCCATCTAGTGATAAAATTATTATTAAATATTATTTCTGTAATGCTCTGAAATTGTTAACTATAAAGAAGAAAAATCTTTGTAAGAAAAATGATTTCACGCTGTGTCGACTTATAACAAATAAATAAATTAAGAGAAGGTAAAAAAGTCGCAGTATTATATTTTTTACTTCTGTTGTTAAATGTGAAAGACACTCAAAGTAAAATGATTATTCTCATCACGCTGTAGTTATGAATTATTTTTTTACTAATAATTGTAAGGTATAAGACAATAATTATAAGAAAACTTATTTTATAGTTTAATTAATATTTTCAAAGAAAAATCATAACTGATCATAAATAAATTTATAAAAACTAGTGTTTTATTAATATATTAAAGTTTCGTTTAAATGTTCTTTTTTTTCACCTTATTACTATATTTTTTAATTAAAATATTAAATTATTTTTTGTAGGAAATTATTCAAAACTTTTAAACTGATTTGAGAATTTTTGAACACATACATCACAAATAAATATTTTATCAACAGCAATAAGCTAACACTAATACTAATGAAAAATGTTAAAAGAATATTCTAAACAATTATGTCTTAATTCAGTGTTACATCATGCTTCATATTTATGCACAGAAACATAAAGAAATTATTTATGTATTTATTACGCAATCACCGCATTTGGTGATCTGAAATCATTTAAAACTGTCAAGTCAGTATCTAGGAATTAGATTTAAACCACAGAAATTTATAACAATGAGAGAAATATTTTAATCAAATTATATCTTACACGTTTATATATCCTACACTTCTAATTATATGGCTTTATATATGTCGAAAAAATATTCACAGTTCAAGTGATGCATTTCTAATGCTTTCAATAAATGATGTTTTTGGAAAATTTCTAAACATTGCTAGATTAAGTTAACACCAACAGCGGAATAATACATTCGCAACAATATTTACTTGTAAAAGTTTTTTTCTAGTTTGAATATTATTATTCTTATTGATGCAAATACGTTAAAATTTATTGAAAATAAATGTTAAAAAAAGCCAATTAAAACTCAAATTCTATTATTTTTTTCTTTCAAATAAAGCTTTCAAGAAAAAATTGCTAAGTTATTTAATTTCTAAATTTCTTTTTTTTGGGGGGGGGGCATGCACCAGATATTTTTGAGGGTTTTTTTTTTGCTTTTTATTTGACATGGTTGCTCATGTTTAATATATTTTTATTGGCTATTATAGAAGATTTATATCTATCTCTAAATGCTTTACTTAGGTTCACACTTTTTATTTACTTTTTTTTTACTTTCGCATACAGATGTCTGCGTGATTTTTAAAATAAATTTCTGAAAATTAATTACTGATAAAAAATTCAAAGCACGAGTAACTATATTATATATATCGTTCTTAATTCCAAATTTTTTTTTCCTTTACCAATTAAACAGGTATAGTTCGTGATGTTCCGTTCTGCGGTATGACAAAAGGATCATGAACTACTTCACAACAGAATTTGGTATAGTTATTATAATTTGTAAGTTTAGAGAAAAATTAATATTAATTGAAACTAGTTTAGAAGAGCTAGCATAATTCTCTAACATCATAAAATTTAGCGTAATTGTCAAATTAACATTTTATATTATAATTATTAATATGAAATAATATTTTGATCATTTATGGGGGGAAGAGAGCTTGAGTACCTTTTAGTATGGGGACTGAATAAACTATTTTTATTTACCAATTAAAGGCAATGAGTTGTGATAATTTAGTAATCATACTGTCATCAATGCTCTTTAAATTCTCGTTTCCAACTTAGGCCAATGCATAAAATGTATTGCACTAATTCATTGTATATTCTGACTTTCTGAAAGCTCTTTATCATTATTTTTTCAGAGATTGTGGCAGAGAAACAAGGGAAAGTGCGGCATTTGCGGAGATGCTTGGGACTTGCCAGAACCCAGGCCAAACGAAGATGGAGGAATCTATGGCAAGGGAATTGTCGTCAGAACTTACAAGGCCGGACAGACCATCACTGCTATTACCAACATTGTTGCCAACCACTTTGGTTGGATGGAGTTTAAGATCTGTCCCGAGGAGCCCGGAAAGAGGGCCACCCAAGAATGCTTGGACCAACACCCTCTTCAATTGGCCGATGGATCTGGTACTAGATACAACCTGGGTGCCCAGAGGGGACCAGTTAAGGTACAGCTGAAGTTGCCAGAAGGCTTCAAATGTGAAAGATGCGTCTTCCAATGGCACTGGAAGTGTGGTAAGTACTATCTTAAAGCTAGTTCAATGACTTTGAGCATACACTTATAATATTGACAACTCGTTTAAAGTTAATTGACAGAGGACAGAGTTCCTTAAGGAAGGTCTTTGTAAGTGGTATTTTTTTGGAAAAAAGAGCCATTCTTTCCTTTTTCCATATGGTTAAGCAGTGGCGGATTTCCAATTAGGTAGCTATCTGGGCCCATTAAGCCTAACGTATGTAGACAAAAATGGGGGTGGGGGTTATAAGTAAATAGATTTAAAAAATTCTTTTTTGGTTACCATATAAATTAATTTGTAAAACATATAAATTCAATCGATAATAAAATATTGCTATTATTTTATCAAGTACTAGCTGGTACCCGGAGCGCTGCTGCCGAAGAAATAATTTTGGAAATATCATTTGAAATTTAAAATAACTGTTTTTTTAAATTAGGAATGATAAAAAGAATAATATTTATTTTCGTATCGGAAATGTATACCTTCATTGAAATTGAGCTGTATATAAAGGAGAAACTTAAATAATATTAATTTAATTTTTTTTAACTTTATTATTCAAGACAAAGGGTTAGAAATATTTTTTTTTTCTATCTTCAGCAGAAACAAATAAGTGCTAGTAATAAATATTCAAAGTTTCATCGCAAATGGATGAGCGCAAATGGATGAAACATAATTCTGTTTAACATTAGGAACAGAAATTAAGTGATATAACTTTATAATTCTCGAAGGAAACTGCTTTAAGTGAGAATGTGTTCAGGGAAATATCAGAACATATGCCAGATTTGAAATTTCTTAAAAAAAATTATAAGTAATTGTTCTTATTTATAGCAAAAGTAAGCAAACAACTTCGTAAAAAATAAAAAAAAATTCATAGAATTGTTAGAATAACCATGAAAGGGAAATAAGATTTGCAACAAAATAAACAATTATTCTACAGCTACAAGGTTCTGAGCAGGATTCTCAGAATCTTGTCGAGTTTAAAAACGAAATCAATTAATAAAGTTGCATTGTTTATTAAAGCTGTTTTAGATTTTTTTTTCTAGAAAACCATTGAATTGATATTAAGCAAATCTTTCATGAATACATGGAGGCAATGTTAGTTTTGAGGTTAGAAGTCAAAATATTTAATTGTTTGTTTGATTCAGGCACAGTGTGTAAGAGTCTTTAAAACCGCAATTAAAAGAACAACACTTTCTGTAAGTAATTTGGAATACTTGATAACTAAAACAAAAAATATAGATGCCATAATATTTCATTTTTTTAATTAACTGGTATTTATGTCATTTTTTATAATATTTCATAAAAATATTCCGGAAATAAAGGTTTTATTGCTAAGCAATATTCTATTAATTTCATATTCTATTGTATAAAATAGAATTTTTAACAATTTTTTGATTCTTTAAATTAATAACTACTGAAATGAATAATTACAGACTAATTATGAATTATTTTTGACAATAAAAAATATGTCCTGATGAAAATGCTTTTAAAGATAAATATAATTTTAAGAAAGAATTTTGACATGGGTAAAGACTTTTAATTCCAGTCCGTTTCCATTTCAAACGATTAACTTTGAAGTGCATAGTCAAAATAATGTTAAATACTTATATTAAATAATTTCTTTTCATGTTGGCGTAAATATTTTCAAACAAAAAACGAACCTAATTAGGTTTATTTCAAACTTTAGACTTCGAAATTTAATTTATAAACCATGCGTAATATCGCAAATCAGGTGAATTTTATTTTTATTGTATTTGTTTTTAATGTGTTAATTTCATTTATTTTCATATTTTAGAAAAAATACTTTTGCCTTTTTTTTAGCAAAATCATGTTTTTATTGATATTAATTTATGTAGCTTACTTCTGACTAACGATACTACAATTCTTGCTACTTAGTATCACTATCTATTTTGTATAAAATATTTGTGAACGATAATGTATCACATCTTTTTCTTATAATTTTTATGAACTGGTTGGCGCGATGTTATTTATTCCATAGTGTATGAATCTATATTTCTGTTTTCTTCTAGGCAACCACTGGGGCGTTTGCGAGGATGGCAAGGGTCGTCTGGGATGCGGTCCCCAGGAGTATTTCCGTGGATGCGCCGACATCAAGATCGAATAAAGGGCTGTAAAAAGTGTAAAGCTTATATATGTAATAAATAAATAAATAAATTTTCTTTGTTCTGAACGCATTTTGTGAAATTTTCTCGTTTTTTTTTTTATTCCTTTTAAATTAAACAGAGCATATCTGAAGGTACGATTTATGTCTGGTAAAAGGGCTAAAATTTTGAATAATTTAGAGCATTTTATGACTACTTTTAGGCTAATGATAGTATCAATTCACATATAATAGATTTGAATATTACACAAAGAAATTAAAGAATTGAACTGCCAATCTTAATATAAAAAAGTCATTGTGACTAGAGAATTGAATTGACTATGTATATATGTTACTGTGAGAGACCGAAATTGGAGAATGTCGACATTCACTGGTGAATGTCAACACATACCAAAAACGTTGGTGAAAGACCGTACAATTGATTACATTTCTTGCACTTTCGGACCATCGCCGGTATATGTCGACAATCACAGACAAGCTTTGGTGGAATTTGAAAAGATGATTAAAGATCTCGAAAAGGAGATAACAGAAGGCAACATCAACAAAGAGGTGCGGCCTAGAGCACGTTGTGTTTTGCTGGAACACAAGGTCAACAGAGAAATATTGAGATAAGAAAATGCAAATCTGCATTTCTCCTCTCCGGATACGGAGAGATGAAACGCATATTCAAGATTCACCATTAGTGCATTGTGGATGTCGACATTTGCCGGTGTAAGTGAGAAATGAGGATATCTAGCAAATATTTCGGACATACACCAAGCGACTACGTGAATGTTGACATTCACCAGCGAATGTCGACATTCTCCAGATTTCGGACTTTCACGGTAACATATATATTCCACGTCTCGTTCTAAACCAGTGATGGGGAAACTACGGCCCGCGGGCCAAGTCCGGCCCGCGGAAAGGTTTAATCCGGCCCGTTTAAGAGTGCCCTCGTGAGAATGTTTGAACGCATTCTTACTTCGTAATGTGACGACCCGCATAAAAACTACCTGCGGCGATATTCAAAACACAATAGTATTCTGGACAAATCCATCCGACCCAAACAGCTGACTCCTCTTCGCTCGAAACTTCCAACACTCTCGCATTTTCGATTCATTGTTCTGTTTTTCCAAAAGAACCGCATAACTCCAATTCCCGAACAATCCTTGCATGTTGGTATAAATACAAGAGAGGCCACCCGAAGATCAGTTAGTTAGCGACTTAGTCAGTCATCTGCAACGACCCGCGCTTCGAGTTAATAGAACTGAACTGTAATACTCTCCTGAAACAAACTTTTCATACAGTACCATTACTAGAATTTTATAAAAATTTAAGTCCAGATAATTTCCCAAATCTAATTACTCATGCAATGAAGATAATGACAATGTTCGGCTCATCTTATATATGCGAACAAATCTTTTCAACAATGAGGCTTAGGAAAACTTCTTTTAGAAACAGAATTACAGATGAGCACCTTTCATCAGTTTTAAGAATTTCTGCTTCGCAAATGAAACCGAACTATGATGAAATTTTGATAAAATAGTCTCAATTTCATTTTTCTCATGCAAAAAAATAAATAAATAAAGTGATAATACTTCACATCAAGAACTACACTAAATTCATTTTATATTTTGTGCTTATAATTTTCTTACCTTTTGCTTTTTTACTATTAAAATAATATGTGTATGTAATAATATATGTATATGTTTATAGAACACATAAATTTTTTAACGATTAAGCATTATTCTTTGGCCCGCTACGATCGTCTAGTTATTACAAATGGCCCGTCTTAAAAAAAGTTTCCCCACCACTGTTCTAAACAGTTGAGTCATATTCAACCAAATTTTCTACCCTTATGCTTCAGGACAAAAAAATGCAATTGTTCATTTCAAAATGAATGAAAACTAATTATAAATTTAACTGATTGGAAATGAACCAATATTTCAGTTTTTTTTTAGCATTTCAAACAACTCACCGATAATGTATTACGTTGTCAATTAAGGAATCGGGGATTTTTAATAAGAACAAAAATTGAAAATTTCTACCTAAAAACAACATTTTATTCAATTAGGTATTGTCTATTTTTATGACCTTTTGCTATCTTTCAGCCAAGAATGGAAATCCAAACAATAAAAAAATAATATCGGTTAGGTGCATTGAACAAAATGACAGAAAAAAAAGAGCTCTCTAAGACCATCTATTATCAATTACTTAATTTCCAAAGCAAAAATAATTTTTCTTGTATTTTGAAACTCATTTTGACAATACTGTCATTGGGTTTTAAAATAATAATTACACCATGAATATAAAGACGAACTTTGTTAAAGATCTCTAAAAACATTTGCAGTACCGTTAATAATAATTTTGTAATAATTAATATCTAATGAAGAAAATTAGCTATTGGTGTTTTTTTAGAAAAAATATGTGATACAATTGATTATCTTAAGTGTTTTTTATATTTACAAAATTATATGTTATTCGATATATATTATATATTATTCGATTTTACGTTAAAAATATTAGTCCCAAACACTGACATGTATAGACACCATATTGAAGTAGGATAAACACATATTACAAACTGTAAAAGTAAGAAGAAGAATTTCTCGAAAAATAAGTATTTAAAAATTAAAATTAACCAGC
The DNA here is from genome assembly GCA_026543055.1 of Argiope trifasciata. Taxonomy (NCBI): domain Eukaryota; kingdom Metazoa; phylum Arthropoda; class Arachnida; order Araneae; family Araneidae; genus Argiope; species Argiope trifasciata. The sequence goes on from JAPMOQ010036143.1 coordinate 1,137,665, forward strand.
CTCTTTTGACAACCAGATGTTCTTCCTATTAATATTATGAATTTGATTGTGCCAACCAGCTTTGATGGCCTAACAACAGAAAAACATTTTATATTAATTACACTTCCTCGAAACAGAGTGTATTCTGATTGGTTGATTATATTTAAAAAAATGACGAATGAAATTGGCTAAATCTCAATACTTTTTGAGGAAGATCCTTGAAAGGGAAGGACTAAGGAGCATAAGGAAATATCGATTACGCACCTAGGTGTCAAAAGTATTCATATGAAATTAAAAAAAAAAATCAGTTTGATGGTCATATCTGTTAAGTTTTTTTTTTTTTTCGTGAAGAAAGTGCAGTAAAATTGTGTTTTTGAAATTTCTTCCGAAATCGAAAACTAGCATAGAGGATGTGATTACTGATGATATATTTAGCCATAAAGTTTCATATGAGTTGAAAATTTCCGAAGTCAACCTCGTGTTGTGACTGCGGGGATTTATTTCTTTATTATTTTATATACATAGATTAAATGAAAATATTCATATCCCTCAATGAAATCCAGAAAGATTTGAGCCCTCATATTCATAACTGTGCATTTGTTTCTATTCCTTAAGAAAGAAATAAAAAATAAGAATGTATCTGCTTCTTTGAATAATCTGGCCACTTAATTATAACATCTTACAACTGAAAAATGTAGGAATATGTTTATAAATGTGAATATGAATACCTTTTTTTAACAATTTCATCCAATTTAACTTGTTTCATTTTTTTTAAATGAAACCGTTATGGTCTTTTTATTTCTAAATTCTTGATGAACTAGAATAGTGAAATTTTATTTAGTTTTATGTTCTGTAATTAATATTTTTAGAATTTAATTTTCAGTAAAATAAATTTATTTTTATTCCATGTAAATGACAAAATATGGTATCAAGTTTAAGGGAAAGATACCGTAAATTTTGATAATAGTATATATTAAAAGCTGAAAAGTAGAATATAATATTTTTTAAACCCGCTTTTATTAATGAGGTTAAAAATATTTTTTTTTTAGAAATACGAATGGCGAAATAAAATTGGAAAAATGTTAGATATTATTGACAATATTATTAAGATATTATATCTCAATAAATATGACTATAAAAACAAAATATTATTTAAATTGAAATAGATTCTTTCATTAAAAATTAAAATAGATACTAAATGTTCTTTAAATATAAAGTTCAGATATGTATAAGATAAAAATTCATGTTTGATTACAGTATTTCTATCAGTATTACATGCTCTTGAGATTCTATTTTAATATCCATCACTTTTGAAAAAGAAAACTCTAAATTTCATTTAGAATTTAAAAAGGTTTTAGAAACTTTTTATTTTTATGTTCAAATTCTGCAGTAAAGTTGTATTACTTTGCACTTCATAGTTAAAGAAATTAACCCTCAAGAGAAGCACTATCGCTGCTGCGCGATCCAGAAG
>JAPMOQ010036143.1:1139514-1151848 GCA_026543055.1 Argiope trifasciata
AAACATGGCAAGGGGTCTACGACACAAAAAAGTTTGGGAAACTCTGCATTAGATCATTCTTTTCATTATGGTTGGGTAAAAATGTGGTAACTTCTGTTGAATAACAGTATCCTTCCTCATGCAGCAGAAGTAATGCTTTCTTCCTCTATTGATACAAAAGTCATTCGGTGCTTAGCTTATCCGATAGTATTGCATGCATTATAAAATGTTTTGGCAGAAAATTCGCCATACAAAATTTATTTTATGTAATATGAAATCTTTTGATTCAGTCAGGAATTATACTTTAATAAAATCATTTGGATAAATTTATATTGTTGCACTTGAAATTTCATGATAGAAACAATAAGTTATTGTTTTTTAATTATACGATAATTAAAAATAATTAATTTTTCTGAAAACTTAAATAATATTTTTTTACAATTAAATAACATTTAAATAGATATTAGAACTTTTTAAAAATACACTGATTTTAAGTGTTATTCAAATCGTTATGTTAGTAACTTGCTTTTCAGCTGAAGAGGAAGTCGAAAGGCTACTGATTCAGAATTTTTCAGAAGACACCCATTTTTATTATTTGTAGAAAATCCAAAGATGGTCGAAGAAGAAATCACAGATCTTAATGGTCGACATATCTAATATATTGAGGCCTATGTGCATTACAATTTATTATAATACAATACTTGTCAATAATTATATGCTTTTAATTAACGAAATGTTCCATGTCTTTAAAAATGAAATACTCTAATCAGGTTTTTCAGTCAATTCCTTATTTGTCAGGTATTTTTAATTTTTTAAATTTGTCATGTCTATATCATGTTAGTTTTTTTAATATTTTCGGAATTTTAATTTTGTTACTAGTCAATGCATTAATTAATTAAATATTAAAGTGATTATTTTCCTTTGTATATTTTCTAGATATTTCTTGGGTAATTTGTGAAAGATATAAGGTTAACATATTTGATGTCATCCTTATTCATCTGTCGTTATCCGTTATAATATAATATATCTCTCGTACAGCAAAAAAGGGATATTAGTTTAACAAAGCAAAAATCTAATTAAGTTGCTTGATCAAGCTAAAATAATTTCCGAAATGATTGAAACTTTTTGGTGTGCGAATTTCAGTGCCTCAAAACCTGTAGTGTGTGTGTGTGTTTGTAGAATTGTCCATTCCTAATGGCTGGAAATAATAAATTACTTTGAACACTTAAAAGTCAGTTATTCCAAAGATGTTCAAATCAGAGCTTTCTCAAAAGGACGTTTTGGATCGAGTTTCGGATTCATAGGGCTAATAGAAATTTCTATTTCTTAGATTTTTATTAATAAACTCCTATAAAAATTGATTATTATTAACACGATGCATGAATTTTATATTGATTTAAGAACTGTAATTATCAAACAATTCAACTTCGAGATCTTGATATACTGAAAATCGTGAATTATCATAAGCTAAATGAAAGGTTTGTTTCTAGAATTATTTTTGCGCTTCAGTTTATTTGCCTGTTTGTTTACACATTAGTGGAAGTTATAACTCAGATATGTAGTGAATAAATAAATGAAAATTTTGATTATAGATCTTGAATTTAAGAAGAATCTTGAATTAAACGATAAAATTATTTTTAAAAATACAAAAAATTCTTTATTATGTTATGAAACTAAAAATCAAATTTTATAAAAACAATACTTAAAAATGCACTACATTAGTGTACTGAAAATAACTCTTTGTATTATTTCCTACTTTTCAAGTTTTAATTTGTGATTCATTATCTCTATTTACCCATTTATTCCTAAAGTTTAAAAATTGGAATTTTTGCATGAAATTTCTATATGTTAGGTGAAGAATTATAATAAAAATAACTTTTATGTGAGGGGTGTTCCAAAAATGGAACAGTAGGCATAAATGGATTAATAGCGCAGATGAATATATTTTTTGCCTGTATGTCGCTCTTTCTCTGAGTGTATGTACGCACGTGTCCGTTTGTGTTTGCGCTTTATAGGTCAGATAGTTTGACCTACAACCATTTGTCCCTTAAAGGATAGAAATGTGCATCTCAAAACGAGTTTTTTAAACATTGAGAATTTTAATTAATTAAAAATCAAACGAAATTTTGATATTTTTTGGCAATAACTTTCGAAAAATTTTACGGCACAAAAATGAAATTCTCAATGCCTTAATATTTTGACGAATGTTCCTTTTAATAATATAAGTAATAAATAATCATAAAAATGTTTCCTGAATATTTTTTTTACTTAATTTTCAACAATAGAATTAATTATTTCTTAAAATTCAAGCCGTCTTCTTTGTTTTCATATATGTATAATCGCATGATTTTTTCTCATCGTTGAAAGAAGAAAATGTATTTTTAATATATTTTCATTTTATAATAAAATTCCAAAGTTATGTTATAGTACCACAAAACGTTTAAAATAGATAAACCTCTTGTTTAAGTTTAATAATACTATTCTGCCATTCGACTAGTTTCCGTGGGAAATTTTCATGTTTGGTGAAGAAGCATTTAAAACAATTTGATTTTAATATCTGACAACTTAATGGAATCACAGACATCAACTTCTATTTAAAATATTTAACTGGGATCAAATAAAATCAATAACCCCAGCAAAGAATCTTGCCTTCAAAGGTGACTATTATAAATAATATGGATTTTTAAGATCAATTTTAGACTCAAATTACCTTTAGACGTTAACTCTTCTCTAAAATCACCTTTAATTAGTGACTAACTAATCTTTGGATTTTAAAAATAATGAAATATAATATTGCAATCGATATATTTGGTACCTTGGTTAATCAGCATTTCATTAATTTTGCAAACATGTAAGCTTATAAGCATGTCTCTGATTGCAAGATTTATATCAATAAAGTTTTAACTAATAATCAGTAATCTTACCAGATCTCCAATGCCACCTCAAAATGCAATGAGAGCAGCTGACATCTTGCGGTATTTTAATAGGAACGATGTAGAATCCATTATCATCTCGAGGGATGTGGAACTTTGTGCCCGTGCCATCGGCCAGCTCCAGAAGTCTCTTGTCGAAGCATTCTTCTGTTTCACGTACGTTGGGGTCGTTTCTTTCGCAGAGAGAAAATTCGAAATATCCTTTATGGTTGGCCACTATTTCAAGAACCACATCTAGGATTCTACCTGGCTGATAGGTCCTACCTATAACTCCTGAAGTGAAGTTACCTCCTGATTCGTGTGGTCTGGGTACCGGTAAGTCGTACCTATCTCCACATAAACCGCATTTCCCACCGTTGTCTTCGTGAGTTACCTGTGAATTATTTATTCGATTAATTATTATTTCTTTATTTATAATAATTAATGGATATTTAATTAATTTTCATTATAATTAACTAAACTTTATTTTTTTTAAAAATTCAGCAAGTAAGATGTGCAAACTTGATTAATTTTTATCAAACATTTGAACCAATCTAGGAAAACACATTCATGTATTTATGGAAAATTCCTGTAATAATAGAAATATGAATTTATGTATTAATGGGAATTTCATGTCATAACATGCATTCGAGGGAAAATGCATTCATGTATTAATGAAAATATGCATTCGTGTATTAATGAAAATATGCATTCGTGTATTAATGCAAATATGCATCCATGTATTAATGCAAATATGCATCCATGTATTAATGCAAATATGCATTCATGTATTAATGCAACTATGCATTCATGTATTAATGGAAAATTGAGGTGTAATGTGGCAAGCCTTCACTTGATGCACTCTGATTAACACTAAATCTGCTACGCCTTTGCTTCCTTCCAATGGTCTCTGACATTTTTAGAGACTATGGAGTCATTGTCTATCTTCTGGACATTTATAATAAAAAAATGGAAAATTCCTGTATTAAGGAAAATATGTATCAATGGAAATTGCATTGATGAATTATGAATGATAATTGAGAAATAAAGTGCTGTTAATTGTTGAAAACTTACATTCTAAAAATTATTCATTAAATTTTTTACATAAAAAACTATTAAATTTCTATGAAATCTTACACGATTTCTTATTATATAATGGAATTAATTTTTTAAAAATATCTAAAGGAATATCTGAAAACGGATTGCAATTGAATGAGTTAAACCAGAAAATTTTAATATTACATTGAACAAAGGCATTAAAAGTTTAGCCAAAAAACGGGGCTTCAATTTCATTGAAAAATAAAATATTAAATAAAAATTTAATTAATTAAAAACAATAAATTACCAAAGAAAATAATTTAATAAATTTAACATAGTCACGACAAAAAAATTCAGAATATCCTTCAGAGCAATAATAGTGCAGTTCCATTACATCGTTTTATTAAAGAATGTGGAATATAAATTCATTCTGAATTACATTTCAAATTATAATAGCAATTAATTGATCAATTAAATGGTATTAATTATACCCAAATTTATAAATTACAGTGTTGCTTCCTAATTAATAACTTTTATTTTGTTTTTCTAATTCTTGCATTTTATTCGAGTGCTTATAATTAACATTTTTATTTCAAATCCAAACTTTAAAATCCACGAAAGGTAATTTCAACTTCATAAATATATGGATTTAGAAATAGAAGAACAAAGGAAATAGATTCTCATTTCTCAAAAACTGATTTGATTTTTATTTAAGTAACTCACAAATTCAGTAATATATTGATTTCTACATGAAAAGAAATAAATTAAAAGACTGATTTGACTTAAGTTATTCACAGATTCAATAATATATTGATTTCTAATCATAAGAGCAAATGAAACTTAGTTCTCAAACACTGATTTGCCATCCCGTTAAATAATTCACTAATTCAATAATCTATTAGTTTCTAATTAATAGAACAAATGAAATAAACATAATTTTGAATGGTTGATTTGAATTTCTCTTAATTTCAGTGATATATTAATTTCAAATTACAAGAGGAAAGCTCTTAGCTCTCAAAGATTGATCTGACTTTCGGTTCAGTAGTGCCCAAATTCAGTAATACATTGATTTCTAAATAGAAAAACCAATAAAATAGACTCTTAGTTCTCAAAAATTGATTTGATTTCCCTTTAAGTAACTCACAGATTCAACAAAAAAGGATTTCTAATTATATGAATAAACGAAATAGACTCTTAGTCCTCGCAGACTAATTTGACTTCACATTAATTCACAAGTTCTATGATGTATTGATTTCAAATTACAAGAACAAATGAAATAAACTCTTAGTTCTCAAAGACTGATTTGACCTTCTTTTTAATACTCACCTTCAATCCCCCGCAAAACAGCTCAGTATCATCATAATTCTCTGGTGTGTAGAAATCCATCCTCCACATTGTATTTCTCGCCGGTGGTTCGACCATCCTTCCATGGCTGCTCACGCCAGGAACTTTGCAAAACCCTAGAACAAACCCTAAAACGAAGATCGCCCACATCTCTGCGTGTCGAGCTTAGCAATGCAGATTGAAATTTCAAGTTCAAGAACAGGCGGACTTAGTTTTTAATACTGGGCGATGTAGGTCAATCAGGAAGTGTAGAAGTACCTGTTTGGATGCTCCACTGACCTCTGAGATTAAGTGGTTGGAAGGGGCCCATCATGTCTTTTTGATAGTAATATTCAGGCAACTTCTTCTTACTGCTACCTTGAGAATGTCAAGTCTAAGGTCTTTGGGATCAACGACACAACGAAACGGGACGTGCAGGTTCCCATTGTGATTATTAACAGGTTGTTAGGGCATCTTTTTGCTCAGCGGTGATACTAATTTCTTCTCAAGTGTTTTGACGGGGACTTAAATCAGGCGATTGGAAGAATCCGGATGTGCAGGGAAATGTTCGAAGTGTCAAATCGAAAAGAGATCAATTAAGTTGTTTGTTTCATAAGTAATGGTCAAGCGATGTCTCTCGATGATTAGATTTTTTTTTTCAACCTAGATTTTCTTCTTTTTTAAAACACTGATTGATTAATTACTTTTCAATATTGTTTTAAAATATTGGGATTGATTTATTACTTTTTAATATTGTTTAAGCTATTGAAATTGATTAATTTCTTTTTCATATTGTTTAAAATATGGATATTGATTAATTTCTTTTTCATATCGTTTAAAATATTGAGATTGATTAATTTCTTTTTCATGTTGCTTAAAACACTGGGATTGATTAATTTCTTTTTCATATTGTTTAAAATATTGGGACGGATTAATTACTTTTTAATAATGTTCAATATATTAAGATTGATTTATTACATTTAATACTGTTTAAAATATTGGGATTGATTAAAAACTTTTTAATATTGTTAAAAATATTAATTGATTAATTACTATTTAATGCAGTTAAAATTATGCTATTGATTAATTGCTGTTAATTATTACTTTTTATAAAAAGGATGAATACTTTCACACTTATGTCATTGAACAGATAATGCAATCTTAAATGAGACGACTCCTTTATGAGAAAGCTTGCGAAAAAGTTTCGAGAATATCGCTTATGCTGGTTTAATTTTGTAGATGATATGTATATTCCCTCTATTCTACGCCAAGCCTCATGTATTGATTTATTTCTAATAAAGAGAAACAAAAATAGAGAATGTCATACAGCTAGAAAAAAACTCAGACGACAGTTTCTACTGACTTTAAAAATCCAAGGACACTTTGCGAGTCTGTTTAACGGGTAGAATTCAGTTTAAGACAGTTATTTTGAATCTTTTTCGGAAAAGAGTTTAAAATGCAGAAGTTTTTAATTTTGGAAAGCAATTTTAGCAATTATTTTGAGTTTTAAAATCACTTGCTAAATGAGCGTAATTTATAAGGTATTAAATGCAAATTCCATATTGATTATTTTGCTTCAAAATAATAAGTAGGTATACAAATCTTATTGTTACCCAACTACGTTCGAGGAAAAGTTTTAGAAATGTTTTTAAAAACTATTTAAAACTATGGTTTTTAGATTTATTATCAATAATAATACAAAATACTGCAAATACAAAAACATTATTTGAAAATATATTTTGTGACATAGGAAAATTTTAGAGAAATTTAGCCAAAACGGTTAACACTGTACACAAATTGTAATACAGCAATCATATTTTTTTTCATTGTTTACAAGTTATAGAATATAATAATGAATGAAATGAACCAAAATCGAAGAAAATGTTGAGATGCAAAGAAGTTATGGGTAAAAATATACGTATAAAGGCATTTTTTTCCATCAATTCTCAACTTAATTTTTCTAAAGACACCTATAAATGTAAAAGTAGCTCCCCAACAATAAAACCTTTGGTTCATTTCATTGCTCACATTATTTAAAACACACGCTGAAACTTTTATGTAAATACCTCTGTCAGTTTTTGGTATCATGTTAACGATGGAGAATTTTTATGAAAATTAGTATTTTGTGAAAATTGAAGTTAAAGACAAATTTTAGTTGAAAAATATGCTTTGCTAAAAATTCACCTGGATGCATTAATTCTTTTGCTCAAGGTAATTCAAAATGTCTCATGTTTTATGCAGTTTTTTTATATTATGATGGATTATATCCTAAACCACTGAGAAAATTTGCTCATAGTCATACAAATTTAACAATTTATTTGAAGTTTTTGATTCCATAGGTTATGCTATGAACCAACGGTTAACACGTATATGAGTGATAAAAAATTATAAAAGTCAGAATGCATCAATAAACTATATGTGTACCTATGATTAAGGTTGATGAACTTTTGCAATTTATAATGGTATGTGTTGTTTTATCACGAGTGAATAAGTTTATATCAAACGAATCCTATTATTTGTTGTTTTGAGCTAATTTTAAAGTTGTGAAGCGGTAGGATTATATATATTTCGTCTTCTGAAAATGGATTTATTGAAATGTTTTTATTTTTCTTTAGTAAAATTTTAGGTTAAATAATCGAAATTATTGTTGTTGTTTTCATTTTTTTATAATAAAATTCTATGTAGCTATGGTTTTACTTTTTTTTTTTAATTCAGAAACTGAAGTCAAAACAGTAAAATTAATATCAGTATTGAAATCAATAATCTCAAGAAATCTTGAAATATTTAAAACTCCATTGTAATTTGTAAACATTTTTTTGAGCAGCTCGTTATTAGCTGCACGATTTTTTTGATAAATTTTCATGAGATCTGTTTGATAATTTGTTCTTAATCCAGCTGAACAAATATTTTTTTAGCAAATCATGCATTCATAAATTGACATCCTGCATTACAATAATTATTCTTTAAATTTATTGTTATGAATATCCGTTACAGCCAAAATTAGTTTTGTTTTATTTATCGGAATTGCCTTTTTCTCTACACATTTATATTTGCCAATTCTAGATTCGAACGCCCAAAAATTGTTGACGGATCTCCTTTTTGAATTCAAAATTCCCGGAATCTCTTTTTTCAATTCAAAATTCACATCAAATGAAATACCAAACATTCTAATTTCCGCCAGGTTAACAGAACACCACCCAGTCATTCCAACTAGTTCACCAAATATAACTATTTTTTTCATCATTTTTTAAACTTCATTCTTGTTTAGGTGAGAAGTGAGGCCACGCAAGTTGAAGCAGTATTATTTTATGCGAAGTTCAATGCCCCATGCACAATAAAGTTTTTTTATGCAGCGCTTGTTTGTATGCAAATGGTAGCATAAGAAGGCCAGGGTCAAAAAGTACGATGCTGTATATCAGGTTTAAATGGCAAGAAAGAAAAATTCACCTCCATATTTTTTCTGAGGTGTTATTCCCACCCTTTTTGCCTCCTTAATGAAGGCGACTTCCTTGTTAAAGTGTTTGTTACGGATTCAGCTCCATCATTTGCATACAGTTATAAGAAAAATGGTAACTCGAAACTATGTTTTCAAAGTCATAAATTATAATTAGTTGATGATTAGAATAATTAAAGTTATAAGAATAATTAACTGATATTATTTTAAATGTGTTGATTATAATAACATTTTGATGCCAATGCGCAAAAAGAAACCATCTCGAAAACAGTATTTTGATACAGAACTATTTTCGCGAAGCAGTGTATAAGGTGTTTTTAAATGATTATCCCAACTTTGCAGGTTTGTTAGCCCATCAGCACGAGCATAGGATCATTTCACTCCATTTTTTATCTTATTTAGAAATTCTAGGTACTCTTTATTTCTTATATCTTAATACGAGAGTTAAAAAAAGAATAAAAGAACAGAAATCTAGAAAAAAAAAGACTAAAAGAACAGAAATCAATGAAACGAAGTATATTATTTTTTGCAAAAAGGTTGGAATAAATTGACTTTTTTGTGTGCTAGTTTCGGATTCTTTTAATGTTATGAATATGTCAGTTAACAACATAGATTAAAAGATCATCTCATAAATCTTGGAACTTATGGATGGAATTGTGATGATTTATATTCGTCACATATTTTTGAAATTTCGGAAAGCGGTCATGTTAAAGAACCGAAAAAAAGTGTAAATTGAAATCCACATTTCGTTTCGGAAATCTGAATGAAAAGCTGATCGTAAAAAATGTAAAAATTCATTGCATAAAAATCCGTTCTTTTATAATATGAATAAATTATTTTGAAATTTATGTTATTCTGTAGGTAAAAGAATAAAAATGTTTTAGGGTATATATAAAAATGAAAGATAAAATATATGAATTTTTAAATTGGAATATTAATCTTCTTTTCTTAAAAAATAGAAACGTAAACTTTATGTAAAATGTATATTTTCATATTTTTTTACATTTCGGTATAAAATAATTATTTGTATTTAAAATAATAAATTTTATGTAAAATGAATGTGAAAAATGGAAATTAATGCAGTAAAAATATGGAAAAAACCTGCTAAGTTCATTTTTAATCGCATTTGTATTTTAAATAACAGCACATTTCTATGCAAAACATTTATGTATTTTATTTTTTACGAGTAGCCATTAATATAATGAGTAAGTGCCTGACAATTTAGGGTCGAAATGACCCCACTCGTGTGCTAATGTTCAAAAAATGGGTGTTTGTGCTGAAGGGTTAAAATAAAATAAAATACAGTCTTGTTGTTAATCGAAAATCCATATAATAATTGAGAGTTTAAATTCAATGCAGTTACAAGTGTGCACTAATAACTTTTCCAGAAATGTGAAGGATATTAAAGTACTATGATAATTAATACCACAATTTTTCTGCGTGTCTAATGTGATGCTTTTCAAACAGACATATATGCATGTATTATTGGGGATGAGAGGGGGATACATGAGGCACATGTGTTTGTTCCTCCACCATCCCTAGAAGTTGACGATATGCATATCAGCAGGATTTCAAAGTGTTACGTCTGAGGTGCTGAAAAAGTATGGCATGAGCTATTATATCGCTTTAATATTGTTCACATTTTTGGAGGGAGTTATAGAAGATAGATTGTTATTTGTCATTTCAATGAATAACAAAGTTGTACTTTGACTTTTTTTAGTGGCCTTACAAAGTTGTATAATTCATTTATAAACATCCTGTAATAAATTAATTTCCTATAATTAGTTAATTAATATTATTTCCCTGCAATTAATTAATTAATTATGGGTAATTTCATTATATGTGAAGGGATAAAAATTTTAAAGGAAAGTATAAAGAGCAATACAAACAGCTAATAAACTATTTGCATATATTTCTAATTGTAATACCTATTTATTCCTCTTTTTATTTCAAGCAATAAAATATTTAAATAATTTATTTCCTAATTTTTCCCTCCATTTCTTTTCTATTAATTTTACAGATTTATACTATTATGGCAGAAGAATAAAAGTATTGTCAAAATAAACAAATTTGTTGAGAACATTTTTTGTTTTAAATATTTTTCTAAATGAATATTTTAACATCCATTTACAAGAAAAAGATTAGTGACATTTCTAAAATAAGTACAACGGAAGTTCATTTCTTAGTTTAGTTAAAAATGTAACTTAAAATTTAAACGTGATTAGTGTTTGCACGATTATGTATAAACCACCATTCTTTTTTTTTTTCGTGCATCAGAATTCCACGTAAACCGCATTCACCTTTGACAATTCTCAGCAAATCATTTTCTTTTCTTTCTTGCATTACAATTCTCTACAAATCATTCATTTTCTTTCACGTTTTACTATTATATCACTTTACATTCTTTCACGTGTTATAACTCTTATCAAATCGTTCACTTTCTTTCATATAATTCAAACGAGCGGGTGACCGAGCTCCGCTCGGAGAAAACAGGTATCGAAGCTAACTCGAAGATTTAAATTTTCAATTGTGATTTATCAAAACAATACATGCCATAAGAAAATTTGTGAAACCATTGGTGAAAAGATAACCGGTTAAAATGTACCATTGTAAACTATTCTAAACAAAGTTAGAGTTTGGAAAGGGAACTATTCTATACAAAGGTAAAGTAAAGGTAAAGATTGAAGTGTGTTGAAGTTCAATATTTTTGACAAATTTATTTAGAAAAACCAAACATATATACATACATAAGAAACATATTATAAACCTATAACAGCATAAACATAAACTTTATTAGTTCGCCATATTGGCTATAGACGGCAGCACGTTACCGCTTGAAAATTTAAGTAGCCATTATGGCGAACTTATAAAGTTTGAAAATATCCTATCTGTAACTCCGAACTGCTCGACCGTAGCGCTTCAAAACCGGCGCCAATCGATTCCTCGTGGCCAAAAACCCCAGACCCCCAAGATTACCGGAGTTTATTAATTCTGGGGCGATTTTCGACTTGACAACCATTCCTCGTATTATAGTATTAGATACATAACTTTACATTCTTTCACGTACTGCAGCTCTTTAAACTTCTTTACTATCTTACAAAATCTGCAATTTTGAACAAACAACTTTGCTTTTTTCATATTTACATTTCTTTGTAAAACGCTTTACTGCCTTTCAAATAAGGCAAATTAGCAAATTTCAGAACTGTATTAAGCTATGTAGGCATGTAATATGATTTTACTGCGTCTTACAAGACTATATAATTTTTATTGATATTGATTTAAAAGATGCATAAATAGTTTTAAAAGACAAAATATTATTATTAAAGAAAATAACAAATCATATAATTATGGTTAATCTTCAAGAGAGTAAATTTCAATATCTTACTTTAAAAAATTCATAATTTGAATTTAAAACCAATTTTAAGTAAAATGATAAAAATAAATCATGAAACCTTTTTAGTGTCCTTTAGTTATATAATGTTTATTAGAGCATTTGAACAGATTTTTGAAGTAGCTGATATAATTACGTTGATTATTACAAAACAAAAAAGATCAAACTATTAGGTTGGTGCGTATGAAACGTCGGATTCTTAAGTGATTGTATAAAACTGCATATCTTTCTTCAAAA
>JAPMOQ010036143.1:1156848-1278220 GCA_026543055.1 Argiope trifasciata
TGATAGATAGATAAAATGAAACAATTATTCATACAACAACCATCCGGGTATTTTTCAAACTTCCAGCTTAAATCTAATTCTTGACCTCTATATTGTATATCGAGTTTTTTTCGTACGGATATTTATCAAAAAGCATTTCAAAAGGGATTTCCAAAATTCACTATAAACTTTTGGAACAATCATATGAAACTTATAAATGAAAATAAAAACTGGCAGCCAAACAGCTACAAGTTGCACTGCTGGGTTATAAAATTTAATTCAGTTGGTGGTTCTATGTACTAACAGTAAATATGTAAATAAGTGAGGTATATTATACGAATCAAAATGCAATATGTTGTGTTTCGTTGATTAAAGTTGGCACATATTGAAAGCAGTGAATTTTCCCCATTCATAACTATATATGTTCTTCTAGTATGATTGAAGAAATTGTTTTATTGTTTAAAAAATATGTTAGTTGATGTTTTGTATTAATTTTGTAGCTGGGGACAGATGGGATTATATATGCTCTACCCAATATATATGAGGATTTATTGAAATGTTATTATTTGTTTTCTTATTCTGAGCAATATCTTATATTAAAAAATAGAAATGAATGTTTCTTTCCCCTTTTTCAATTAAAAAATTCTGTACAAATAAAGTTAAACTGTGTGCCTCAAAAACCCAAATAGATTTGGAAGGCTGCATTAATTAGATCAGTAGTTTTCAGCTTTTTTACTTTTTGACATACAAAAATATAGTGTTGTAAAAAAAATTGGTAAAAAAAATTGGCAAAAAAAAATTGGTAAAAAAAATTGGTAACGAAATTTTGATAAATTTTCACATTTCGGGTGCCGAATCCAGAAAATGCCTCTTTGGAATTACATCCATCCCTCTATGAACGTGATTCCTCAATAATGAGCTCAATTAGAGCAATAAAAATTTTTTATGCAAGCTGAATAATAAACTCATAGCAAAATATCTATTAAAATATGCTCACAATATATCGAACGAAAATCTATCATTTCGTTAGCATATAAAACGATATAACTCAAGAACTGGAAAAGATCAGTAATATGGAAGAAATTTGTTGTAATATTTATTATCAGAATTATAGAAATATATCGAATATTAGACTTAATCATTTGAATGCGAGTATTTGAAAACTCTACAACCTAGATAAATGAAATTTTATCAACGGTCCCTTGCCTAAAATTGTAAATAAGACAAAAAAAAAAAGTCGATCTAAGGTTCTTTGATCGAAACTGTAAATCGGTGCCAAATTTTGGATGCAGTTGTTAGATGAGAAGGAAGCTGTCTAACTTGAATACTCAGCTTTCTTTATTATATTACCAATCCTAAAAGGCACATCATTGCTTCATTAGTTACCAGTTTTTGTTGCCACATAGTTAGTATTTTTTGGCTCCATTTTTTAATTTAAAAAATTATTTACTTAAGTAAACTGTCAAAGGACTCTCTCATTGCAGCCTTACGCTCACACAAATTAATATCTTGTTACGAGAGTTCGAGACTTTTTTAACAGAGTGTAAAATACTTACAAACGCTAGAATATCTTCTAATTCAATGGACGACCGACAAAGGAAGCTCTTTGGTTTAAATCTCCGATCATAGAGCTACAAACAACCCAACATTGAATGCTAATGGAAGTGTTATGTGACGCATTTGCAAAGTCGAGTGCTTGAATATCAACTTATGAAATTTAATGTAGATTTATCACTATAATTCTAGCATTTTATTGAATACTGGATCAAATTTGTTAAAGATCTGACCAAATTCAAATTCAATAATTCAAATTTTTAAAAAAATCAATAATTCAAATGCCAAATCTGTTGGTATTTGAATGCGGCTATTCTAAAACTCTACGAATTGTATAAATGAAATTTAGTCTGCAATCCTTTGACAAAACTGCTGATGAATTAAATTTTGGACCCAATCAGTGGAAGAGAAGAAAGTTGTTCAAAGGGCATGTTTAATTTTCTTCATTATATTGCCAAGAAAGTTCTTAAAATGTTTCATATCGCTTCTTAAGTTTCCTGCCATACAGGTAATATCGTTTTGTTCCATTTTATAGCGCCACATTTTGGATCTAATTGGTGAAAGAGAAGGAACTGTTCAAAATGATGATGCTCAATATGTTACCAAGTATGAAATTCGTCATATTACTTTAATATCTGCCGAATTCAGAAAGGGGGGGGGGGGTGCAATCTTGTCTGCGGACTGTCTCATAGAATTGTACTATTCCCTTATTCTTTCAACAAATGTAGAGAAGAATAGCAGGGGGACAGAAAAGAAGGTTCTAGATTGTCAAAGTATATGAGAAAATGAGGAAGAGCATACCCATTAGTTACTTTCAAGTAAAACCAACAATCATAAAGAAAATAAAGCAATCAGAAAGAAAATAAAACAATCAGAAAGAAAATAAAACAATCAGAAAGAAAATAAGACAACCAGAAAGAAAATAAGACAACCAGAAAGAAAATAAGACAACCAGAAAGAAAATAAAGCAACTGTTCAAAAAATGAATTTCGAAAATTTAACAAATAACCATGTTTCAAATTTTGAAAACCTTGTTTTTCTAATAATATTTGTCTATTTGGAAGCATGTTCACACACACTAAAAAAAACGCAATTTGCTACTGACATGAAATTTAGTACATGACCCTTCCGCCGAATTCGCAAGTTTCTGAAGAATAACAGAGAAAACCTTCGGGGTGAAGTTTATATATCCGCCCGTGGAACTTAGTCAAAAAAAAATGTATAGATAGATTAATGAAATTTAACATATGGATTAATTATTTCTCTGTAGATCTGCATCAAATTTTGAACTCCAATTTTTGTTGTCAAGTGGTCGGTGTATTTATTTATGATATAGCATATGAACGGCATAGCATGAAAATTCAACGTTCTTAATAAAATAAAATTTGGTTATATGGTTCTGTCACCAACTCTGCAAATCTGCATACATGTAGCATGTGGTCTTGTGATCAACATTGTAGGTTTGGGTCCATTTTGGCATGCAATTGTGTCATCAATGTTATAAAGCAGTATCGCATTAGAAAATTGATTTTTTTTTACCAACATCAAATTTGATATGTCATTAATAGTGTAAAAAATCAAACTGAGCGCCTGTCTTGTCACAAACTTTATAGATATCGATCAAATTTGGTAACTGATCTTGGATTATAGATCGGGATCAAATTTGGCACTTGGTCTTATCACCATACTTGTAGATCTTCATAAGTTTGGTATGTCGACAATACTGTAGATTTATCAAATTGACACTTGATCTTATTACTAGTATTACAGCCGGCGTCTTGGCACAGGGGAAGCACGTCTCCCCTGTGATCTGGCGTCCCTGGTTCGAGTCCCGGTTCGGACATGATTGTTACTCTGTGTTCTGTCTATGAGGTGTGTGAATGTGCCCTCCTGTAAAAAGGGGTTGTGCAAGCGAATGTATGTGTGTCATCTTCATTTGAGCTAGAAGTCAGACTTCTGCCCTCTGGGTGTTCAGGGGTCTTTACCCTCAGACGCTACTGCACCCACTTTCCATGGAAACACGGACACATCATCCTCACTAATATTACAGATTTGTATTAAATTTGATATGTCCTCAATATTGTAGATCTTTTTTAAATTTTGAAGCCAACAGGAATGAAAATGAAAGTATTCAAATTTTTACTAAGTTTCTATAATGTAGTAGGAAATAGATTACACATATATTATGTCAATATACTAGAAAGTCAAGCAAAAAATAGTTCAGCTGAATGTGAGAAGAAATAAATCTTTCCATGATGATTATGTTTGTAAAAGCCTCTTTTAGAGAAAATCATTGATAAAATAATACAGCATACTGGATTATTTCATATTGGTATTCATATTTTTGAATTTATTGTTAAAAATATTGGGAATTAAACTTGGAGAGAAAACTATTTAAGTAATAAATTAATTTGTATTGATTTTAAAAATATTAAAATTGTATTAGTAATTAAATTCTGCATTTAAAGATTAAAATCAAGAAATGGATATTGTTTTCCCATTAATTTCATTCAATTGAATTGTCCTTTATAATCTCGTTAATAATTTATTTTATTACCCTCAATTTACTATTGAAGACTTTAAATTATTTTTCCTATTTGGATATTTTAAAAAATTATTTCCAGTCTTTATTATTACAGGCTAAATAGAAAAATTATTTATCTATACAGATCTTAAAAACTTTGCTTCTAAAGCCGCATAATATTATTTTATAATGATTTATTTCCGAGCAAAAATTTGAGAAATATTTAGAAGAATTTTTTGTTTGCGTAGTTTTAATGTTTGTATATTTTAAAGCTTTCTATACTAAACAGATATTTTTTCCCCTCTTTCTTTTTTGAGTCTGCACTATTACACATGTATACATTTTCTGAACTTAAATATCTTATTCTTGGGATAGACTTTGTAAAAAATAATTATTATAGCGATTTTATTACTTTTGAATAAATTATTATATTTTCAGAACACAATGCCAAAACTTCTTTACTCTCACGAAGGTAAAACATTTTTTTAAAATAATTTTAAACGCCTATGACCGAAGTACACCAAACAATTCTAATATTTGAAATTAGATATCTAAGGACCATACGACTTATAAATTGAGGGACACTTGACATCTATGGATTATTTAAAATTTTCGCCAAACATAAAGATGCATTATCTTAAAAAGAAAGCTAAGAACATTCTAAATTCGGGGAGGGAGGCAAAAATGAATTGCCCCAATCATAGTTAAGGAAATTTGAGTTTAATTTTCTTCCAAAAAATCTTGCAACTATTGAAATGGTGAAATGTTATTTCCTATTCAATCTCTAATGCTTTTTGATATTATTAATATTTTTTGAGGGAATCACAGAAATGCTCGTAAATCCATATGCTGAAAAATAAGGCAAGTACTAGCAGTAGTTTTTGCATACCTCTTCAAAATATAAGAACTTTGTATTCAAGCAATCCTTCTGTTTTATCTCATTGTATTTTATTGAGATGCTACCAAAATGTTTGACTGAGTTTTTGATAACATTTTGATAAATTCTTGGATTGTTCGGAATGTTTTTCTTTATTTACGTTAGAATTTTTTCAAATGTTAATACATTTTGCTTTTCTTAAATATAAAGATATTTCTTTTTTCTTTTTTAAATTGAAATAAGTTTTGAAAAATTAGATCTGTTGATGAAAATATAAAAGTGACAGCATTATCTCTAAACCATACTAAAAATGGTTCCTCCAAAATTTAAAAATAAAAAATCGAAACGAAATTTCTTTTTAAAATTTAAAAAAAAAAAACTTTATACTAAAAATCATATATTTTACAGGGTTTTTTTTTTCCATTTTAACCAGAAACATAAAATTTTCTTTTGCAATAGGAATAGAAATATTATTCTTATTTTCTAATAGTGCTTTGCAAAAAAAATTTAAAAATATGTGACAAATTAAAAATTTAATGAAGGATAATTTTGATGGTAAAACCATTTGCTGAATCCTGCTCAAATCTTGTCGTTTAATTTTTATTTTCAGTTTTTATTAATTTTCTGCCTTATGAAATAATTTTGAAATAAATTTATAAAGGCAAAATGTACAATTCTTCAACAAAAAAGTAAGCATATTTTAAAATATAGTTTATAAAGTGCGACTATTTTATTATAATTTTTAGATGGTACAAAAATTTCGGCAAAATAATTACTTTAAAAATAGATAATATTTTTTATTATTATTAAAAAATTTCTATATAAAAATATGTCATTATGATTTTAATATTATCATCACATAAGAATCATTTTAATAATCATTATACATGAAATAAAAAATATCAGAGTTGCAAAAATAATATACGTATATTGTAAAATCCTGTTTGATATAGTAAAATGAAAAATATAATTTTAAGTAGGAAAGAGAAATATTTCTGCCTAATACAATAAAAAAAATCATTTAGTATTTTTTAGTTCTTAAATTTCCGCATTTATTTATTAAATTTTATTTTCATTTACAAAGGCAAATAAACTGATTAAAATAAATAACGCTAAAATATTTAAGCTGATAAAATATGTTGCCATGATTTCTAGTTCTGAATATGCTCCCTAGATGGCAGTACAAATTTGATTTCTGAGAACTGCTTTAAAATTCACGTTGTGAAAAGCAAAGATTTCTCAATGCAAAAATATTATTTTGCATTCTTTCTGCGAATAGTTTTATTCTTCAGAGTTTGAAAAAAACGTTAAACGATGAAAGATTTAGAAAGGATGCAAAGAGATCTTAAACTTTTTGAATATATGTCTACATTGGATGGGAAAAATCTTTTAGCTTGCATTTCCATATGGAAAATATATTCTGCAGTTTTATTCTGTCCGCATTTTAAAACTTTAGACAAATGATTTTATCATGAGTTTCTTATGATAAATGTAGAAATTCTGTTGATATTTTTTTAGCTTTTTCTAAGCTTCAATGAAAAATATTTCAAAAATTCCAGTTGTATTATCAATGGTATATATATTTATAGAAAAAATACTTAATACTATTCATTTTTTTTATTTTTATAAATTCAAGAGCTTTACAAATTTATTTTATAGTACAACTATGAATCCACTGATCATATATAGACCTAGTTACCATATTTCTTTACTTATAAACTACAATTCAATCTTTCAAAGCTCATAGAATTCTATTCAAAAACTAACCTTTATTATGAGCATGTCATGTATTTTACAGATTCATATTTGATACAAAAATAATATAATCTCCAATGCATTATTTAAGTAAATTTTAGGAAACATAAAATTAAAAATTTATCATTTTTATCTGAAAATAAAACCCTAAATTGTTTTAAATTTTGCCTCAAAGTTTCTTCAAGGTTTAACTTCAATGTCACATTTTTTGATGCTCATCAAAGTTATTCATGTGAAAGAATCATATTTTACATATAATAAGAGAGCCTTCCATCCAAATTGTGATAATTTGAATTCTTTTGGTGGTAAAATTAATGCCAATAATGTATGATACGTTGAACTTTACCTCAAACAAATGTTCCAACGTTTGAGCCAAATTTTTCGTCATTAAAAGTGAGAATCGTTCCTGCAGTTCATTGTGGTTGATGTTCAATTAAGTTTGATTTAACATTTAACGACTTAAGCAGCGCCTCGGTGTTCTGGTGGTAAGGTCTCGGTTCGGAAATGGAGAGCTTCAGGTTCGAGACTCGATACCACCAAAGAACCATCGTGTTTTTCGCACGTTAAATCCGTCAGGCCAAACATCCACCAGCTAATGTGGAGTGGAGAAGGGGGTGCAAGCTCAGGTGCCGTCTTCATCATCTGACCGCCGTTCAAAATGACGACGCCCATCCCAAAATAGCTCAAATGTTGCCTTTACAACAAGACGTTAATATCACTAAATTTAATGACTTGAGCTACGTAGAAGAAGAGCAGATTTTTTGCTGCCATAGTGGCGGAATTATCAAGTTCAAATTTTTAATTCAAGAAACAAGACCCCAAACTTATAAATTTCTATTAAAAATCTTCTTGCAATCGATCGAGAAAACGTCTATTTGTTCTTATGCATGTAAAACAATAACTCAAAAACCGAAAAGATGCACATATTTTAAATTTGATGCGCAGATTTATCTTTATAATGAAAGAAGTGGATTGAATATTGGGACAAATCTGTTAAAGGTCAGACCATTTATTGAATGCTTAGATACAAAAAGTTACGATCTTAGCAGATAAAAGTTCTTCTTCTGTATTGATCAAATTTTGCACTATAGTTACAAAAATTTTGTATTTTCGGAACAATAATTTCGAAATATGACAACTTTATTCTTGAAACCAATCTTTGAAATCAACCGGAAAGTATCCAATAGAATTTGTGTTCGCTTACTAATTAAAATGACAAAGCCCCTCACCCCCCGAACTCTCAGGAAAGCTGGAAGAGTGATAAGAAAAGAAGATATGTACTCTTCCATCCTCAATCAAAGCCCATTTCAACAATCGCGACGAAAGTTGAATGGCTACAACCCTGATTATAAGACCATGTATCAAATTTTATTTATATAAATCTATGAAAATGCACATATTTTCGAATATACAAACCGACAGATAGTCAACCTGTGGATGGACTGAGCGCAAACATTGATTCAGGTAATAAATCTGTCAGCCAAATTTTATAATTCTAAATCTCTAGCTTTTATTCTTTGTCACAATGTTCATATACACAAGAATAGACAGGCATATAAAGTTCCTGTTAACGGATGATTAACTCAAAAGTTTAAGATAAGTTCAAAAATTTTATGAAAATCCGAAATCAAATTAAGCCCTGTAGCATATGCACCAATTTTACATTTAATTATCTCTCCACCACAAGGGAGGTGTCATTTAGACCCCAACCTGTCAAGCGATTGCTCCTTACTTAATGCTCTTTATACTTAATATACATAAATAAAAATGAATGTTTGTCTGTATGTCTCTTATGCACTGCCGTATTGCTCATCTGATTGGGAGGAAACTTTGGATACTTATTGCTTGCACTTACTTGTTTCAGCTGAAGTTGAAAAAACAAAACAAAACAAAAAATATTGCCAACCCTAAAATCTTGAATAACAAAATTTTTAAAAAAAATGTAATTATTATCTAGGCTTCTCCTTTCTATATCATTCAATTTCAATGAACGCATTCATTTCCGATACGAAAATAAATATTATTCTTTCTATTATTCCTAATTAAACAAGACAGTTCTTTTAAATTCCAAATGAAATTTCCGAAATTATTTCTTCTGCGGCAGCAACGTGCTGGGTACCAGCTACTATTTATATAACAATACTGAAATGTGGTTGGAAAATATGAATATTTTTTCATGCAAATAGGCTCTATTTAAGACGCAAATACGATTTTTATTAAGAAAAACCAAAATTGAACTTAGCTTCTTTTTTTCATATCTTTTCTGAATTTATTCCTTTTACTGCCTTTTATATTCATAAAATATTTATTATTTTTGAATCAGGAAAAAAAAAAAAACTTTTGATCAGATTTTGTAGAATATTCACAGTTTGCATTTTGTACTGATTTTATATCATCTGATCAAACTTTCACCAATTTTTGAAGAATCTTAACTATTACCATTTTCATTATGAGAAGGAACACTTGCGAGAAGACTCTCTAGATCTCTGCTACTCATGTTCGTATGCTGTCACAGCTACAACATTAAATGAATCTGAAACACCATCAAACACATGGGTCAGTTTAACCCGAACTCTCACTAAGAAATAATATATATTGTTTTTTAGATTTCTACTATTTTAATTTTCTTCTTTTAGATCCCCCATTAAGGTATCGGAAATAACAATGTAAATATCTATAAATTCCTAAAATTTCTAAACAGAAGAAAAATAATAAAATCAAAAATACCCCTTGTATATGCTGAAGGAATATCCTCTTAAAAACACGTTAATCCATTTGGCTTAATGTGTTTCTAATTATTTTATTAGAGATCAATTTAATTTCAAAATGTGATTTGAATTCAAAGATGTTTAAAAGGTAGCGATTTATCTATTTTAGCAAAAACACATCAATCTATTTAGCTTAATGAGCTTTTGAGTTATTTTATTCGTGCTAAATTTAATTTTTTAAAAATGTGTTTTTGATTTAAGGAGATTTTATAAAGTAGAGATTCATTTGCTCAATCAAAAGCAAATGCATCTTCTTAAACTTAATGTGTTTTGAGTTTTTTTTTCTGAAATAAATTTAATTTCAAAAATGTGAATTTGGATTCGAAGACATTGAAAAAGTAAAAATTCATCAATTCTATTAAAAACGCATAATTTTCTTAATATATTTTTGAACTATTTTAATGGAGATGAATTTAAGTTTAAAAAGGGGTATTTAGAGTCCAGGACATTTAAAAATAGGGATTAATCAAAATCTTGACACTAAATTTTTCAATGATTACAATGTTTTCGGTATATTTAACATTCTAGTAAGTAGATACTGATTGATAATTAAATGCAAATATTAAATAAATAAAAAGGAAAACTAGATTTATATATTTTTATAAAATAAGAAATGGAAATGCTTAATCAAAAAATGTAATCAAATTTTTTTTAAGATTTAAAAATCACGATGCTTTTTATGATAAAAAAGAATAAAAAATCGCGAACTGAAAAAACAAATTCAAATTCAACTAAGCCAATTTTGACTTTTAAGATAAACAGCATAATATAATTTAATTCAATTCGGCAAATGAAAACCAAACACTCACCTCAAATTCGAAAAAGCCACTAACAACCATTATGAATTTAAGTCTTCGATAAATTAATTAATTTAAATCTGATTTCCAGACAAACGAATCCAAGAATAAAGTATTCAACTTAAAAAACCATGAAATTGAAAATGTAAATATTAAATTGAACTTTTAAAAAATAATTTGTTCCCAAAAGTCCACTGGCATTATTCTTTCACTTTTTTTTTTAAAAAAAGTCATATTTTATTATCTCATAAATATTCAGTTTTGTTCATTTGAAGTTGAAAATCCATTTAAAAAATAAAGCCAAAATCTTAATTTAATTCAATACTTTTGATGGGCTTTCTTTTTTTTAACATTAACAAAATTTTAACCATTATTTACATTGCCGATCGTCCAGTGAAAGTAATAAACAGCATTTTTTAAAGAATCACTGAAATGCTGTTATTAAAAATTGTTCGTTGATACATTCATTTAATTAATGCATAAGAATTTCGAGAATTCCCAACTTGATATGTTATTGTTTTCTTCATTCTTTAAAATTTTCTTTATTTTTATACTTTCAAATATGATAATGGGAAAGAAGTAGGTTTTCAGGAAGTAAATAGATTAGATCTTTTCTCCAATTTTAACGAAAATAAACGAGTTCTCGGTTAAGTGAGGAAAGTTTGGCGTTTTTAATTTCCTCGTGTAAATAAAGAATTTTTCAAATCTCTCAATCTAATTTATTTCATTGTGTTAAAATACGGCGATAACAACTAATTATTACTTAATATCTTAGCTCTTTTTTAGTTTTCACAGAAGATGCTATTGAAGTATTTTTTTTCAGAAACAAGTTTATGGAAAGTTCTTTTCGGAAAGTGAATATGCAATGTGTAAAAGTAGAATGATCATTGTGGTAATTTAGACGATGGAATCATATAATAAAATCCATAACAAGAATTTTTTTTAGCATGAATGAATGCATTCTCCAAGGGCCGTTACATTTTCAAGTTTCGTGTTTGTAAAAATGCAAATTTGTAAATGATTTTGCTTTCGATTTCTTTTGTAGTAATTGAAATTTTGTATATTCTTGATTCCTTATAAAATGTCTTACAAGTTGTATTAAAATGTATTATTTCACAACATGTGTAGCAATTAATTATGAAAAACGAAGTGGCAGTTCTGGTGTCAAAAAATTATTTCGTTTATCATATGGAATGCAATGCCAGCTTTCAAAGTAATTTTCTAGCAATATTATATAGTGATACTTTTGTAATATCTATTAGAAATCAATTTCTCAAAGCATGTCAGAATTTTCACACAATTTTTCCCGGATTGCCGCGATGT
This sequence comes from Argiope trifasciata, assembly GCA_026543055.1. Classification (NCBI taxonomy): domain Eukaryota; kingdom Metazoa; phylum Arthropoda; class Arachnida; order Araneae; family Araneidae; genus Argiope; species Argiope trifasciata. Next base: position 1,168,426 of record JAPMOQ010036143.1, read on the forward strand.
ATCATTCCTCATCTTCTTGTGATTATTCTTCGGTTCTTAAATAATCATAAGAAATGCTATTTAACACACCTTGCACGCTTTTTGACAACAGCAACATAATTTGTTGCAACGTATTTTTAACAAAACCACTGAGAATCACACAAAATTACATGCTCGCACTTTTGCTTATGTTGGATTCGCAAAATTTGCAACACAAATAGTGACAAAATCAAGAGCTACAGAGCTGTTAGTCTTTTTGTTTCGAAGCAAGTGCGCTCACGTGTATGTGTTAGTTGTTGCTTTTCGCGATGTGGACTATACAACTCATTATACTCATGTCTACTTCCTGTTATATTTTTCTTTCCTTGAAAGGCAAGTGCCATTTAATACATTTTGAGTGATTCTCAACTGCATCGTTATAAATTTGTTGTATTATGTGCACCATTGTTACGAAATGCATTCTTTTACGAAATTGCGAAGTAACACATAAAAAAAATGATACTCACTCTTTTTCTCATGCTCTATTCTCAAGAATGACCTTGACAACGCAACTGGTCACAAAAAAAAGAGTTCCACTCTGACAAAACTCGCTACAAGATGTCTCTTACAAACCGGCATGCGATAGTCGTTTCTCTCTGAGACCGAGTGTGCTCCTATATACGCGTATGTTATTCAACTGCTTATATTATCATCATCTTCCTGAGAAATGCCATGCTTGAAATACCATTTAATATACCTCTCAAGTTTATTAACAACATCACTGTAAATTTTATTGCATTATATGCAACGTCTCTGTGACAGAATTGAAGATAATCATAAAAACTTTGAAGCTGGTTCTTCTTCTCATGCAAATTTTGTAAAAGAATCATCGTAAATAGTCACAAAATCACGAGCTCCACTGCTGTTAAAGCTCGCTATAGGATGTATCTTGACACATAGTCTTATGAGAGTAGTTGCTTCCTGTGTCTGTGTGAGCGCCTATTTATGTGTGTGTTATACAATTTCTTACACTCCCATCATCTTTTTGTAGACTTTCAATCTTGAAGTAGCATTCAATACAACTTACAAGAAAAATAATGGAACGGAAATAAAAAGTTAAACCTTTTTTTATTACTTAGAATATATTTATAAGAAATGATTTATGTAAAATAAATTTATCAATGACTTAAATATTAGGTGTTTTGTATTCTTAAGTGTACTTTAAAAGAATATTATTTTTCTTTAGAATAATTAGTTTTGAAAATATTAACTATTCTAAAAAGATAAAAAGTGTTTTAATTATTTTTATTTTAAATATTTTAATTCTAATTCATATTAGATTCGCATTACAACATTTGTGTACATAATACAGAACAAAATGCTTCCCTGAGAGATATCCTTATCATAAATATAATGAAATATCCAATTAAATTAATGATATAAAAACCAAGAAAATACGTTCTTTTAAGATATATATGGCAAGAAAATTTATGCTTGTAATATAGCAAGAAAATATTTTTTTCCAAAGACTGTATATCTTGAAAACGAATCACTAAATCTTCAATGTGAAGTAGTATATTTCCAATAATTTAATTAAATTGCATATTAAATATTTAAAATTCAGAAATTTAACTAGTGTAATTCAGATTCCTTTTAACAACTTAATTTACTTAACTCATGAATTACGCTTAAAAAAAGTACAAAATTTTAAAAATTATGACTAAAACCTAATGAATATTTATCTTACTTTCCAGAAATTTTAAATTGTCCAATAAAGTTTATAGCGTGGTTTTAAAATGTCCGCGCAATGATCTCAATTACTGTCATCTAAGATAGCTCCAAGAGACAGAGATATATTTTATAGCCGGAGGACTTTAATATTTTATTCGATATCAAAATTCCATTCCAGGACCAATCAATATTTTATTTCACGAATAAAAGCATTTTGGTTTACTTGAGTAGAGTGAAGCCATAAACGTGATACATAAATATGACCGGGCGTGCGATATGATCATTAGAGAATGACTTATTTAAGGAGACAGTGTTGCTTTATTCTTGTTGCCTAGAATAATAGAATTTTTAATGAGTAATATTTTTAGCTTGAGAAGACTGAAGATTTAGCTCTGAATAGTCTTTAAAAATTAATTTTTGATACAAATTAGATTGCGGTTTTAGGCTTTAATAATAAGAAAAGCAAATAAGTGACTATTCTTCTCTCCGTTGTATAAGTTAGAGATAATTGCAATATTTAGCTCAAACCAAATTTAGTAGGTGGCTATATGCACTTCAGAGCCTTTTTTGTAATTTATTTCTTTAATTACTAATTATACTAAATTCGAGCGTTTTTCTATGAGAACTATTTTTGTCAAAAAGGCAGCGTTGCTTTATTCTTGTTGCCTACAGTAAAAGAATTCTTAATGAACAATATTTCTAACTCAGTAATATTGATGGTTTGACTACGATAATCTGAGACTTAATTTCAGATATAAGTTATACCATGAATTATTTTTTTTTTATTTTCTGCTAACAATAAAACCATATGTACTTATGAAACTATATGTATTGGCATTCTACATTTCTTGCACAGTGCCACCTTCATACTGTTGGAACTAGAATTGAAAAATTCAATCCAAATTTTCTTTAAAGCTTAGACACATGCAATGTTATTCGTAATTTTATTAAATTTTTTGCAAATTCCAGATTATCAGATATCCTGTAGTTTTTTTTCCTTTGAGAATGAATATCGCCATCCAACGGACTAAAATTTTTAACACTTTTAGTTTTTTTATAACACCTCTACCGTTCTTTATACAGAACTTCAAACCAGTTTCATTATTTAGTCGTGTCATTCAATGTCTTTTTTTTCATTTTGAAAAATAATACAGACTAATACTTTCATTTAGCATAAATATCAAAGTTTGCATTCATGCTGACTTCTTTTCCATACCCTGCACTTACAGAATACCTTTTAACACAGGATCATTTACAAACTTAAGGGTAATTACATTGGACCTACTCTGCTTCCACCTGTATGCTTCGGAGTACTCTGAAAGACCGAGTCCTCACGAAAATTAAAATCGAAACTGCCGTGAACGCATGATTGCCTTCATTATGATGCGGTTTCTACATACTTTCTACCAACAAAGATACCTCCCACCATCGGAACTACTCCATTTCTAACAGTAATTGTACTCTCCAGGGAAGTGAGTTTAAACCAGAAGTTTCTCTTCCTCATACATGAGAGCCTCTCCCCAACCCGTGGGGTAAACTTTAATTCTAAACTGAAACCGTAATTACAAATAAAATTTGGTTTGAAATAGTTCATTGGCGTAAGAATAATTTTTGATTCAACTGCTCCAAACAAATGGCGAGAGTTAATATTATTTTAAAAATTTGTTACTGAATTGTGTCAATTTCCAAGACCTGTCAATCTGTAAAATCTACTAAAATTAGTAGAATGGTAAAACAAAATCTGAAATTTATTTAGCATATTCGCTGCCACTGACGCTTCTCTGTGTTACAAACCATCTATGTTATTAGATGACACCTTCTCTACTACTGTTAAAAGATAGCAAAGGAGGGGTCATCAAATTAGATAGATGGTCCTGATATCAAGAGTAGGTAGTGGCAGCGAATGTTCTAAGAATCATACCAAAAAGCAAAAGCTGGAATCTTCGATTTTGTCACCGAATGAATCGTCAACTAGCCAAGGAGTCATTGATGAGGAGTCATCCTTTCATCATCATGTAGGATACCTATAAATTCCCTTTCCTTACAACGAAAGTGATTGAATAAAGAAATAGTATTACAAATTCTTGACATTGTCATATATGGCAATGAATTTTTCTCATTTAATTTTCTTTTGAATAGGTCGAAGTATAGTTATTGCTATCATCCTATCGATACTGTTACGTTCAGTGGTGGCGGTGTGGTCGGTATGCAAGAAGTTATTGCTATCACTTAAAATATGTAATCACATTTGGCATCTAGTTTGAGACCTCTTCTTTCACTATCCAACCCTTTGCAATCATAAATTTTGCAGAAATTCGTCAGTTAGCTGAACATTTGGCAATTATATCTATTTCTGGAATAAGTAGATGGATTTTTCATTTCTTCCTTGAAGTTCGCTCGACAGTTTTTTATTTTACTTTCTGTGTATTTGAGTATCCAAATTCACTTATTAACCACTCTTTACATAAGTATCTTTAGTTTCTAGCTGGACAGTGGATTAAGTGATTCATCTGAAATATGATGAAAAGTTTTAATTTTCAAGGTGGAATGTAGAATAATCACTATCACCAATTAGTGATACCACTGAAAGGAAATGCATTATCTCATTGATTGCAAATTTGATTTTTAAAATGAGCCGAAAGTCTATATAGGCGACTTGCATAATGTCTTCAGTCATTTCTTTTCCTTTGAACCAGATTGAGAAAAGTAAAAACTTATTTCTTCAAATTAAATTGAAGAAAAATGTACTTGAAATAATTATGTTTGGAGAAAAATGGAGTGCTGTAACTGAAATGAGGTTAAGGTAATTTAACTGTACTGCTAACACTGCATTTCCACATATTTTGAAAAAATATTTTGTTTTGTAGCAGAAATAAACACGGATGCGATAGATCAAAAACTACATACAAAATCTCCGACCACCGCGTATTAGTGAATGAATTAAATCTTATTTAGACACTAGTCTTAATTTATTAATCCTCACTAAAAATAATTTAATAGCAGTGTGTTGTTCCATATTGGTTGCCCTTCTCAAAAGATATCCTACTTTACCAAGTCAACTATCCTTTTTATTTAATTTGTTTATTTCACCATTTGAATCTGATGTTACCAGAAATAGAATTCGATTATTCCAACCACTATGCAAATTTCGTCTCAGAATCAGTTAACAGGTGTTTAACAACTAAACTTCCTTTGTATTGAATCTTTCATTCTGAGATTATTTCCTACCACTAAGTAAATATTAATTGTGTGGGTTCAATATTTTCTATTTTCTCAAATAGCATTAAAAGTATTGATATGGTGTATTAATTATACAAATATTTTAAAATGGAAATAAAACTGGGTTAATTATGTGACTAAGGTTAGTTGATATATAAATAATTAATTAATCATTGCACTGTAGAAGTATTTTTATTCATTATGAATGAAAATAGTTTAGAAAGTCTTTTGGAAACATTCCGATGTTTCATTTGTACAGATAAACTAAAAGAGGCACACTTGTGTCCTCATTGCTCAAAATTGTGTTGCTACATTTGCCTAAAAATATGGCTTGGAGATCAAAAATTGGAGTGCCCACATTGCAGAAGATCCTTGCTTATCCACGAATTAGTAAAATGTCGATGGGTCGATGAAGTTACTGAACAACTGGATATTTTTCAGTTAAAAGATACAGTGAAAAGGGATACATCGGAAAAAGAAACTCGTAAAACTCACCAAGAAAATTTTAGTGTGTATTGTTGGAATTGCAAGCAGTGTATATGTCAGAAGTGTGCACTGTGGGATAGAATTCACTCTGGACATGTGTTCAAACCTGTTGAATAAATTTATGAACTCCATATAGCTTAAATTAAAGAAGAATTTGTATGTTTGAGGCGACGTTTGGATGAACTGATAGGGTTAGTTCAAGAAGTTGAAAAGAGTGTTGAGCGTGTAAGAGCTTCAAGAGATGAAAGAGTTCGTGAAATATATCATGCTACTGAGCATATGATTTCTCGATTGAAAACTGAAAACTAAACTCATTACACACACGGCTCAAAAAATTTCTCTTTCTCAAGAGACAGAACAGCTAGAAAGTATTTTGAAGAGCGTTGAAGAACAGTTAAATCATTGCAGTAAAAGTGAATTGATAATTCAAACCAACGAGATTCTTCAGAACATGGCTGAAATTCAGAATAAAACCAAGGGTTGTTTCGTTACTGCTGCCGTTCCAACAAAATTCCCAAATGAAATAGTACCAGGATATGATGAAAGTATTTTTGTGATACAAAATTTTAGTGTTTTGAAACAAAAAGCTGATCCAGTCTACAGTCCATCTTTGCAGGTGTATGGTCAGGCATGGCGACTTAAAGTTTATCCTGATGCTAATGATGCTGTCCGAGGCAACTATTTATCAGTTTTTCTAGAATCATCGGCAGGCCTACCTGAGACATCCAAATATGAGTACAGAATTCAAATGATCTGTCAGGCGTCAAGAGATCCGTCAAAAACTGTTGACTGAGAATTGGCTTCTGATTTTGATGTTGGTGAGTGTTGGGGTTATAATCGTTTCTTCAGGTTAGATCTTCTTGCATGTGAAGGCTATTTAAATACTGAGCATGACACTTTAATTCTAGAATTTCAAGTACATTCGCCAACTTTTTTTCAAAAATGTAGTGATCAAATGTGGTATATAAACTAATTGCAAACAATTCAAACTCAGCGTATTACTCAAATAAATAATATAAAAGAGATATTGGCAGTTGAACTGTCACGAAATCAAGTAGCTTTCTTTGCTGAAAATGATACAGGTACAGAAATTCCAATATTGGAGAGGGCATCTACTTCTTCAGATGTTATAACAACTTCGGCAAATGTTTGTCCTCTTACATCTGATGTTGCTACATTGTCCTTATTATCACCTACCGTTAGCTTTTTCTCTTCTACACAACCAGTTTCTAATTTCACGCCACGTTCTAACAATGAAAGTTTGACATTGCTTATAAGAAATTCTTTTGAAACATTTAAAAATAGAAATATTGAAGATGAAGACGTCAATAAATCTTTTGAAAAGAGCATTGATAATGAAAATATGGTAATTGTAAATAATGAACAGATTTCATGCACAAGAATGAAAATAAAAGGAACAAAGATTAACCAACTTTATGATCATGATTTTACATCAGCTGAACAGACCTATTACACACATAATCAAATGCTCATTCCAAATTATTTCAATGCTCATAAATGTTTCTATAAAAATGTTAGTACATTTGATCCGTATGATGCATCTTGTGAAGCTGAGTCATCAAGCTGTGATAATAAGATTGTTAGGGATTTCAACAGTGAAGGAAGGACTCTTATTAATTTTGGATATGTTAAAGGAGGTATGATTGGTAGCAGTATCAATATAGATGAGAACATTACTGATGAAAGCTATTTTGATGAGGAAAGAGTTTCAGATGATGTAGAGTTTCTGTTCTGAAACAAGAGTGGACATTGTCGTCAGCATCTTCATTTTGGAAATTTCCTAAAAAGACCATGTGCAAGCCAAAAAGATTTTGATCCTTCAAATGAAAGTATTAACTTACTTAAGTTTCTATCTGATGATGATGATCAATCCGTCTTGCTAAGTTTACAGGAGTTGCTGGATCAAAATCCTTTTCATGATTTGACTTCAAGTGGTTTCAGAGATATACAAAACATACAAAACAAAGGGGAAGAACAGAAGGAGAGTCATAGTTTCCGCCATTCTTTACCTTTGCCATCGTTATTAGACAATCAATACAATAATGTTCAATTAGATCAACAAACATTATCTGCTTCTTCCACTTCCACAGAGCCTTTGTCTTTTTCCAAAATAATATCATGTCACATGAAGTGGAATAGTTGTAACAGCAATTGTTTACACCTCTCTGATATTGAAAGGGTAAATTCTGAACAAGGATGTATGAGAAACTATACAGACAAACCTACTTATTTACAGGACCAACATTCTCTTCAACCTTCAATGCCAAATGTATTTATTACTGCTTTAAATAGTCTCAATGAAACGAATACTGTTAATAACTAGCATCAGCGGCTGAAAGAGATACTGCGACATCTCAAATTCTGAATTCAGGTGCAACAACCAAAAATTGCAATTTATGAATATCAAAATCTTACAAGCTTCTTCAAGACCCGATATCTAATTGAGAGGTTTTGCAAGACACTTCAAAACGAGAATACAAAATTATTACAACTCACTTCGAAAAAATATCGCTGCTCACCCGGAATGATGTTCATTCTAATTGTGAAACAAATGATAACAACCAAATGTAGTAGATCATCAAATTGTAATACCTGTAAAGTTACAATTCCAAGTACAAAGAAAGTTGCCCACATTTTCCTCTTTTGAAACCCGATGCCTAATTGGGAGGTATTACACAAGACACTTCAAAAATAATAGATCCAATTACTCTCTTGTTTGGAAAACAGTTCCTTTCAGAAAGGACATTTAGTTCTTTGATCTTAATTTCACAATAACTCTGGCCAAAAATCAATAAATTCAACACTGAGTGAAATGGAAGAAGTACAACAAAAACAAACTAATTAATAAAGTTTAGATAAGAAAATATCATAGATTGCTGCATTACGGTTCTTGGCATATTTGCTGTTAACTTTATCTGCCAGTTGATGGTAAAATACTTAAATACTTTCGTGTGGACTTTGCAGCAATATATACATATTCAGCAAGTTGAAATTTAAGATAATTAAAAATATGTTTTAAAATGAGCTGCAGTTCAGCATTTTTTAATTCATTTATATATTAAGTCAATTAATTTGAATTTTATTTTTTCAATCAATAGATTTTATTTTATGAAATTATTCATTTTGTATTGTCTACTTAATTATAAATATTTCCTTGATAAATTTAGTTATGGATTTTTATCTTATTATTTTTATTGTTTAAAATAAACTCTAGGGCTTCACTAATTGATTTCCTTAGATAAATATTTCGTTCTTTAGAACGTGAAATTTGCATTTTTTTTTTTTTTGGAAGTAAGCTGCTTTTAAATTGTATGCATTGTGAAAGAATTCCAAGTTTGCATAAATTGTCATAGTTTTTTTTATTAATTCCCGATCGTTTTTGATATAAAAAATTATTTAGAAAATTAATTTGAATCACAATTTTGTAGACATATTCGAAATAAGCAGTTGCATATGCTGGAAACAATAAATTAGATGATAACAAGGGAATATTTGGGAATATAAGTGTAATTTTCCCTTCTTACTTCATTATCTAGCCTTTTATTTTGATTTTGATTTTTGCTCAGTATTAATTTTATGAATGGAAAGTAAGATTTGCTAAACTTTTCTTGCATATGATTTATTTGTATTTTGAAAAAAAGTGAAGAATATATTTATGATTAATTGATATACTTTTTTTGACAAAAAGATTCGAATTGCAAATGAACTTATTAATTTTTTAAATTAGAAAAAAATACATTGACGTCTGCAAACTCTACAGGAAATATATTAAAGAATATTTACATTTTGTGTTAAAATTTTGATTAAATGCGTTTTAATACCATACATAATTTTTGTAAAGATTTCGGATTGAAATTTTAATTAGTTTTTTAATAAAAAAGCTGTTGCTTTGGTTTACCTTAATTGAAAACTTTTATGGCCTTCTGATTGAATAATTTAAGACAATTTACATTACAGAAAAATTATTCAATGCTTAATTTTTATTTAAAAAACGAAATTTCAAAATAATTATCTTAAGACACATTTTTTGCATCTATTATTGCATTGTTTTGGTGATTTTAAAAAAATACTAATTTCACTTAAGTTATATTTTTTAACCACCATGTTTATTCTTTAATAAAAATTTCTTCTTCAAATTTCATATAAGATATTTCTTTATTTAAAGGAATTTTTTTTAAGCATTTTTCACATTTGTACTGTTAGAAATAGCTTCAAGTACATTAATTAATTTTTTTTACTATCATCGAAAGATTTACATCAAACTATAGAAACTGTACAGAAGCTTTTTTCAATATAGCTTATGAAAATGCATGTACTAAACTATATACTATATATAGATTTCTTTTTTATGGACTTTTTTAACTATGTATTTTGACTTGACCTTGATTCAAAATGAATTTTCATTGTATTGCACTTGTCAAAAATTTCCTTTTAAAATAATTTGTTTTTTGAAAACATTGTTTACTTTAAACTTTTAAATATGTTGCATACTTTAAGTATCCAACATATTTAAATACATTTAATATGTTGTGTATTTAAAAAAATTTAATTTATTTAAATTTATGAATATATTTAAACTTTTTTTTTGCTCTGATGTATTGATCTGAATAACAAACATAATTAATTCTCTTTGCTCTTTTGTCTAAATAGGTTTCAAAAATATATCGCCATGATAAACTTGTGCCGTTTGAAAGTTAATATGTAAATATATAACAAGTTATATTTTATAATTAAAAAATATTTTTGTTATAATCTTCTGCCTTCTTCTAGAATTTTATTAAATTTTAAATGAAATTCATTCAAAAGTAGTCTGTTTGTACAGCTGTGCTATTGAATGCAAGTGAATATGAAAAGTACGAAACTTATTGCTCTATATTGATAAACTATAAATGTTTATATAGATAAGCTATAGATCTATATAGATGCTTATCATCTAGAAAACCGACGCATTAGTTTTTTAACCAAATCTCTCAAATCATTGACCATCTAGCCTTCGGTACATTCACATACATATAAACACAATGACTGAAAGAGGTAATGAATTAAATGGAATTTGGTGTATAATCTTGTGACTACAATGGAAACTAACTCTATGAAATGTTTTAGTTCTAATTGGGGTAAAAATAACTAGCGTAAGTGTCCTCCCAAAACTTTCCTGCATTTTCTCTTATGAACATGCTATAGACCTTGTCCTTTCGCTTGTGATAGTGGAAGTGCGGAGAGAGGGTGCCAGCTTAGGTGTCGTCCTCGCTATCTAACTGAGGTTCAAAATTACAAGGTACGTTCTAAAATAGTTCTGTTGAGGCTTTAAAATGGAACGTTAATGCAACTAAACTATCCTTGACCTTGCGTAACATTGGAGCGCAACAGTTGCGAAATATTAACTTTTAGGACAAATTTAGTTTTTTATTGAATATCGTGTCCTTTTTGGGCGGTTAGTCCCTGGGATGTTGTTAATAGTATTCAAAAATCGAATTTATGCTTTAGATACATTTTGCTCAATAGATTGAAGCAAAAATTTTGACAAAACAGCACTTTTAATCATAAAACCTTATACTTAAACTAATTATTTAAATCTTTTCGGAAATTAAACTTTTTCCGGCAAAAGCGCCTTTTGGTGGACATATTGGAACTAAAGTTTTTTCTCTAAGTTCCGTGGCAGAAGCGATGGCCTGGTGGTAAGGTCTCGGCTACGGAACCTGAGGGTTGCAGGTTCGAGGCCTGATTCACCCGAAAAACCGTCGTGTAAGCGGGTCTGGTGCATGTTAAATCCGTCTGGCCAAGTGTCCACCCTCTGGTCTGGTGTGGTGTGGTGTGGTGAGGAAGTTTAAAGAGGAAGAGTGCCAGCTCAGGTGTCTTCGTCGTCATATGACCGTGGTTCAAAATGACGTTGTCCGTCCCAAAAAGCCTTAGTGTTGCTTCAAAACAGGACGTTAGTACAATTAAACTAAACTAATTCTAAATTCCGAGAGCGCATTTCATATATAATCTATATATTAAATTTGCAATTCGTTCATCCGTTTGCGTTATATGATGCTGTTAATAGGAGAACCCGTACTTTCTGTATACTAGAAATTCAAAATAATCTAAAATACTGAATTTTTAGGTATTATGTATGTATGCCAAAGATTAAGAAAAAAAATGGCCGAACAGTAATGTATAAATTTATACCAAATATTTATATTTCGTAAATATTCTTCGCCAAAGTCATGCAAGTTATTTCGAACTCTCCCTGATTCCTCAATTTTACAAAGGAAGTGAAGGGCAAGCACTTGCATCGTAACTACTTTTACAGAGAGTGTGAGAAATGTGATTGTTTTAAAATTGTACAAGTTTTTAAAATATATATTTTTAATTTCTTCCATGCCCTCGAGAAATTTCACAACCATGCAACTCATTTACAAAAATCGAGCTACAAGTGTAATTTATAGACTAGTTGTAAAAACTTTTTTTCCCATACTGAGAAATGTGCTTCAAAATATTTTATATATATATATATATATATAATATAAGCTTGACCGGAAAATCAATGAATATTTATCTTACTTTCCAGAATCTTTAAATTGTCTAATAAAGTTTATATCGTGACTTCAAAATGTCCGCGCAATGATCTTTATTACTGTCATCTAAGACAGTTCCAAGAGACCGAGATACCTTTTATAGCCGGAGGATTTTAATATTTTATTCGATATCAAAATTCCATTCCGGGACCAATAAATATTTTATTTCCCTAATAAAAGCATTTTGGTTAGGATTTCAGCTTAACTGGATAGAGTGAAGCCATAAACGTGATACATAAATATGACCGGATGCACGATATGATCATTAGAGTATGACTTATTTAAAGAGAGAAGGCTGCTTCATTCTTGTTACCTAGAATAATTGAATTTTAATGACTAATATTTTTTAACTTGAGAAGACTGAAGTGTATAGTCTTTAAGATTTTGATTTTGACCTAAATTAGATTGCGAAATAGTTATCAGGGTTTAATAATAACAAAAGCAAATAACTGACTATTCTTCTTTCTGTTGTATAAGTCCGATATAATTGCAATATTTATCTCAAACCAACTTTAGTAAGGGAGATATGTGCACATCAAAACCTTTTTTTAATCATTTTTAATTGCTAATAATAAGAAATTTGAACATTTTCCTGTGATAATTATTTTTGTCAAAAAGTTGCTTTATTCTTGTTGCCTACAATAATAGAAGATTTGCCTGATCATTCTGAAAATGTCTTAATTTTTTTACAAAGATTTTAAAACAATTTTCATTATTTCAACAGTTGTTACTTTTTATAATGAGCGATATTTAGTTAATAAGCTTTTTTTCATTGATTGGTTAAGTCATTCAATCACATGTTATCACTTTTAAAACTAATGTAAAATATTTCTTTCATTTGAAATTAACTCCACAATTTACATCGTTTTATTCCTATTACATATTAAATGCATGCAGTGATGTATTTTTTATTACAGGATCTTTCATATGTTTTAAATATAACTATAAAGGAATTATACCCACCTTGCTTTAGTGTTTGGGTAATCTGAATTGCCGAAGAGCGAAAAAAATCTGAATGGAGTGAATGCATCATTCCCTTATTATGGTGCCACACCTGTAATTCTTCTTACATGTATGTACGCCATATCATTGGAATTAACTCAAACTCGCCCTTTGAACCCTCTACACGCGGGTGGAGACTCTCATTAACAACTCAAGACGGTGTATCGTTTTAACGTTTAATTTATTTATTATTCAAGTTTCATTGTTAAAAATATTTTCCGAGTAGTCAGGAGATGTAAATTAATTAAACTGACAAATTCAGCTTAAAATAGACATTAGACATCAAGCTAACACGCTTCCTTTTAGGACATACGTGCTGTTCTGACAAACATTTGATCTTAGGCGAAAGGGCGCCAATGTGCCAGACATGTCACGTTGATATAATTATTAAGCATATTTAAATCGAATGCTCTCTGTACCATTTCCAAGTGTCACATTTTCACTAACTGATTTGATGGGTGAAAAATACCATCCAAATATTTTTACATTTTTAAAAGCGATTGATCTTTTTTACTTGCATCTAGCTGCTTTTCAACCTTTTAATGTCTTTTAGTGCTTTATTATGAAGTTGCATCATTAACTCGTCATTTTAATTTGTTTCAAAATTTAAATTATTTAGTATTTCTGTGATTCAGAAATTTTTAAATTTTAATAACTTATATTCCTTGCAATTTTCTGAATTGGTATTAATTTATAATTCCTTGGTTGGGTAGATTTTAATGTGGTCTTAATTTAAACCACATGACTGGCGCAGTATGGCGGCAAATGAATCGTATGCCAATAAACCCTACATTCCTACCTACCTCAACTTAAAACTTTTATATACATTTATTTTTTGGGAATAAACAAGTCTTCGTATTAGGTGAATAATTATGCATCGAATAACTTTTCCGAGTACAAAGGCTTAATTCACCCTCCAACGAAAAGGGGAAAGCCACTCTATAAAAAAAACTTTTCATTCCTACATATGCAGAATCCTCCCCCCACTTGGTTGGGCCTTTCTAAAGATGATTAAGATATACATAGATAAGATATTTTTGAAACACGGCCTGGAATCAAAAATGCAAATGAGAGAGGAATATAGGAGATTATTGGATAATACAGGATGGCCATAAAGTACCTTCCTCTGTTTGGAGGCTTCTACAGTTAAAACGAATGAACGGAATGAAACCAAACTTCATATACAAACTATGAAAGACATGGGGAGATGAAAGTAGTACTAAAAGTTGCCCATAGGGGAGATATTTGATCTGCTGTCGTATTGGACGTATGAATGAGGGAATTTGCTTATTGAGATGGGTTATGTAATTGCTTATTGAGATAAGTTTTGTAAAATTCCTAATGCATTCATGACAACAGCGCAATGCATTCCTTGTATAAAGGGAAGAGCAAACTATCTTTTAGTAGGTCGTTCATGGCTTTTGAGGCGCACTTAATAAGGGCCCTACTTTACCTCAGCATTACTGGTAAAACTATTTTACACTAAACAGTGTAACACTTCTTAATGTAACTGCTCTTAAGTAAAACTGCACGTCTTGAAACAGAATATAAGACGGATGTAATGATCATCAAAACTGATAGTTTACATGCAGCAGTGGAGAACGTCATAGACCGTCCGCAATATGTTGCACACAAGGTAGGTCAGAATATTTAAAATGTTGCACGACATCCAAGGAAGCTTAATGTTGATAAATAATATATCGTTTCCTCGGAGTTCCTTGAATTCATTCATAACTGTACTCCTACAGCATCTCCACCGACATCTTTTGGTACTAATTTTTTTCTGCGGATTTTATTTTCCCATGCCTTACACGATTTGTATGTTGTAGAAATGTGGATTCATTTTGTTCATTTGTTTTAGCTGTAGATGCAGCTAAATTGAGAAAGTTATTTTATGGCCACCCTGCAAAGAGAGCAAGAGACTAGGGTGGACAAGATAAAGTGTACGTCACAGGTATAGTGGAGTACGCACTTGCAATAATACACCATTGAATGTGGACGATTAACAATAGAGAAATATGAGTAGCTTTGACAAATCATTTTAGGTATTCAAATGTTTAATCGTTTACACAGCATCCTATTTATTATTATGTCTATTACAAAAGGGCTCACCTTAGAGATTGTGATTGATGTTTCGTGACTATTCCTTCATGACTAGTACCAACTTAAAATGATTAGTAGCCCTGGTTGGCCTTTAGCTTAGTCAGGGTTTGTTTATATTCTGTCTAATGTTATAAGGTCGAATCCCCTACACTTCAATGACAGGATATACCTTTTAAATGGAGGGATGTACTATTACTATTGATGGCGTTGATGACTAAAATTTATCTCTCTTTTCCGTGATATCGCGATGATAGACGCTGAACAATTTTAGATGACATTTGGCAAGGCTAGGTCAACTCCATGTGTAATGGAAGTTGAAATTGCTATAATATGAAGGGTTTACAGTATCTGTATGTGAAATTAAATCAGAAAGTGAAAATTACTTTAAAAGTAATTAAATTTGTATGACATTTGGAAAATATTAGCGAAGTAATTTAGTTCAACATTATTTTCTTTGCAGTTTTTGCTTAAAAATATTATAAAATAATCGAAATAGTCGGTTTGAAAATTTATTCAAAGCCATTTAAGAAATTCTGGGCTGTTGTTTAGCACGATTTATAATCCAATCTTTGTCTTCAAATCCACCTGAAAGAATTTACTAAGTGGTTATAACTCAGTTTTTCTTTTTATATTGGAGGACTTCGACATAAATATTCAGAAAATCCATGTCGGACCAAAGGTTAGTTTAACATGATTCATGGGCAAACTGAACCAAACATCGGAGCTCCCCCCCCCACCCCCATCCCCGTGAGAAATTTACCGTTTCGTTTTACACAGTTTCCTTCCGCATAACTGGTCACGTGATATGATCGTTCCCATATCTCGTGATACAGACCCCGCATCTTTTAAAGATATCGAGAGACCAAGAAGAACCAGTCCGAAAATGCCTTCGCGAAATGTTATCTTCGATGAACACGCATGCAGGAAAATTCTTATTATATCCCCCCCACACAATTTTTTCCCTTCCATGATACAATCTCAACAGAGTGCTTTAATATGGTTTCATTACTTGGAAAATGTGTCTTCCTTTATGATGACACGCCCTGAACATAAAATATGCGTCTTTATTGTTCCGAGGGAATAGGCAAACACGGAGTCGTATTTCATTGGAGCCTTCGCAATGCTTTTAAGGTGATTATGGACCAGATCGGTGTTTCAACAATCTTGTTTCCGAGGATTGATGTTGGATCCATTGTTCTGGTTCTCATCAAATGGTGGTGGAAGTTTTCGAAGAATGGTCGTTTAAAGAAATGGCCGCTACAGCAGGAAATGTGTTCTTGAAGATTGAAAGGACAATCGGTGAATAATGTTCGTTATTAATACGACGATATAAGTTTAGATCGTTTTTTTCTTCTCTTGCTTCTTTTTTAAGTAACTATCTCATTTCAAATATGAATAGCATCTGTTGACAGGTGCCTCGAATCTATGCACGCTTTAAATCCTTAAAGATCTCTGGGTAATAAAAATTCTGGGATGATCTTTGTTTTGTTTTGTTTTGAGAATTTGAAAAACAGTCAGTCTGAGATTATTGTACAATAAATACATTGCAGATTTTGTTGGAATATTTGCCAGGATAATTTTATAATGAATGAAAAATAGACTTTGATCAAAGGATGGCAAAAATATTATTTTGTTTATGCCTCTATACCAACAATAAGGGATGGAGGATGGGAAGTTACCATTAGGGTGGTTGGTTCTCGCCGCCCTGTTGGAAACAGAAAGAGGTAGGGGTGGGGGGAATGCTACCTCCCATCGATTACGGAACGTACTTCTACAGGCAAGGGTTGTGCCGGCTGTAAGTGATGACCATTTGGATTCAACCTTATTTCTTTCCAGTGCTGCTGTCACACTGGTCCGGTGATTCAGTTACGGGAAAGTGAGAGTAGTCAGCCTGTAGGCACATTACATACGGGTTGAGAGAGGTCATCCCGTAGGCACATGGACGGGCAAATGAGAGTAGGTAAGGTCTCTATACTTTCAACTACCTACATATCCAATTTACTAATGATGCATGTGAAACTATGTAACGTAGTTCCCATTAATAAGAGGCTTTAAATGAGACCTAAACATTTAGTAATTCAGAAGAATAAGAGGTCATAAATTGTCCTCTTCAAACATTCTGAATTAAAGCGACAATATTGGCAGGAACTAGGACTGAACCCTAAGTGTTATAATCGATCCCGTCCCAACTCTTTCCGGAGAAAGCAAGCCCCATAATTCCAACAGGCTGGCCAAAACAAACCGCTGAGTCGAAAGTTTCTCATCCTTGACTTTGGAGGAGGAAAAAGAACTAAATTAGAAATGACGATTGGATTTCAAATATTTTTAAAAATATATCTAGTTGCTTTGTAAAATCAATTCCCTCTAATAAATATGATACCAAATGTTTCACTTTAAATTTACTCTAGATTATGACAAAACCTTTCACATGTATTCAGACAACCCTGTATCTGAAAAATACAATTTTGGCATTACATGTTTCTATCTGTTATCCTTCTGTCCATAAAGAGGACTCAAAAACACATTGAGCTTGAAGGTTGAAATTGGTTAATGGAATTGCGACCAAATCTATAGATTTCCATCAAATGTTGAAGGAAATCCATTCACAGGAAATTTGTTTGTCTGGCTGTTCGAGGGCACTTGATAGCTACAAAACGCAAACGGTTAGTTTGATATTTGATAAACAGGTTTGATATCTGATATATAGTTTTGTTTATCAAATTTTGAAAATCTATCTATCAAGAAGTTGACCCTCTGTTCTTTCACCTACATGTATAAGCAAATAGCCATAATAGCGACTGCTAAATCAAAGAATTTTGATATGTTCTCTTTTGACTACAACTGCATATTTGTATCAAATTTTGGTGCCCGCCTATTGTCAAAAAGACTTCCAAAATACTATTTTATCGATAGAATATCAGTAAAAACACTAGACTCACGTCAAAGACCTATATTTTGTAATTATCGCCATGTAAAATATTGGCGGCATTTATGGGAAAGAAGGAAGAAAAGATTTTTATTGGAGAGTAGGAGAAAAAGTTTTGGAGAGACCATTCTCTCGGGTATAAAATTAATACCATATGTGTTTGTTAATTCTGAAAGACAGTGAATGCAACAAATAAATAGTTTGAGTAATAAATTATCCAACTGTTTTCGAGGAAACGTAGGCTGCGAACTAATTAGCACTGCAGGAAAAAGGTCTTTCGCTGCTTATTATTAAGGCACACACTGGAAAATAAAAAAGCCATACTTTCTCCCCTTAAAATCGGCAAAATCTGAACAGAAATGTTCGCATCTCTAAGTTTCCACCTCATCAGTAGATATTTTTTCTTCTTAAGGTTCGTTAGACATGGAATGGAATCCCGCTGTAGAGATTCATTTGACGATAGCATAATAACATATCCTGCTGTAGAAATTCATTTGGCGATAGCATGATAGCATTCATATGCAATGCTTTGTTCTTTCATGCCTAATTTTTCTTTGTGTTTCTACTTTAGTGCTTTGCTTCCGCTTATATACCCATGTTTAAAAGATATTTGTTATATTGAGCATAACGCCCTCACAAAGTTTGTCCTAAAATTTTAGTCTTACGAAGTGTTGTCCATTTTAAGTCGTCTGCCCATTTGTTTTATTTATTTTTCTGACAAAGAATCTTCTGCAATCTCTACATGTTGCATATCTATATTCTATGGTAAAAATTACTTGATTCCTATGCTTGACTTAATTTTAAAAGAACACGAGAAGAATTTAATATTATTTAGTAATTTAAAGTATAGTGAAATGTACTTACTCACTAAGAAAATGTGTTTATAGGTATTAAATCTTTAGAGTTACAATACTTTTTATATGAAATTTCATTTAGGCTTAGCTTAATTATAAAGTATTTGTAAATAGAGTAATGAGAATGATTTTTTTCGTAGTTTTTCATTTAAAATTATAACTTCAAATTGTCTCCTTTTAAAGTATTTTTAAACCCTAGGATGTCACATGGCATTGGAAATAGTATTCCATTCTTCAATGTAGTGTTGAAATTTGATTCTAAAGTTACATCGAATTAATTTGTTACTGCTAATTTAAAGTTTTAAGTGTCTTAGTATGATATTATTTGCGGAGAATTTCTAATCTTCTTAATGATGGGGGAAAAAGGAAAGAATCACTTTTAATCGCGGGAATAATAGATTTAAAGAGTTTCAGAAATGTTTTTACTATATTCCTAGTACAAATCCCTCTTATTGTTTGTTATTAGCTGAAAAAGATTGCACACTGTTTTTTCATCTCTAATTCATTGTTTAAAAGATTATGAATGTTTTTCTGGTTCAAACTTAATTCTTGAGCTATTTTTCTAACAAATGTGATCAGAGCTCACAATATAGCAGATTCTAGTAATTTTATTGGCAATTCCTAAAATCCCAGCTTTCCAGCTGAAAATTTGTGTCATTCCTTCTGAAAAATCAATCCTTAAACCACCTGCATACCTGGATTCCTGATATAAAAAAAAGTGCTTCTATAGGCCAGCTGAAGTTTTTCAAAAGTTTCTCTATTTCATCCTGAAACAAAATCTGAGTTCACAATGATGTTCAAAAATGTTGCTATTTATTTTTAGAATACCTCAGAAAAAGACGGCTTACGAAGAAATATATTACCGACAATTACATGATTCAACCCATTTCAAATTTATACAGGTGGTACCTTCCTTTTCAGTGAACATGCAATGTCACTGAAATAGGGAATCAGATAGGGAATATACAAATTTACCTGACCGTATGCTTTCATTTCCAGTACTTACAATACATTCTGTGATTGTAAGTACAGTAAGTTACATGCTTTATTAAAAAAAAAAAACAACCAGAAAGTTATTTTGATCAGATGGCAGAAAATGAGGATGATGATAGAGATTATAATATTTCTGAATATTAGAAAGCCGTAAGGCAGAGACATTTTTTTAGATGAAATTTATTAACCTTAATTTATAATTTTATTTAAATTCTAATAACCACTCCCTATTTTTATTGCAGCAAGATAAAGAATTTGAACCTGTTCTTGCAATTTAGGGAATTAAGAACCTTTTGCTGCTTAAAGCATATTTATCATATTAGGTTATAATGATTATGTTCTGAAAGCTTCCTTTTATCAACATCGCAAACAAAATTAAATTATAGGCTTAACATTCTAAATTGAACTTGCTGATATTTATCTGCAATTGTTGAATAAAATTAACTAACTTTTATTTCTTTAGCTAAGTAATCATTTTTGAAAATAGAAAAAAAAAAAGAAATTTGCATTTCAAGAGGATATAGAATTATGAAACCTAATGGTTTGTTTTAATCTCCATTCAATTTATTTATTATTTGTAATGGCAAAATTATTATCTTTAAAGACAAATGGAACACAATTATGACACACCTTATTTGACGCTATTGTTCTTTTATTCGAATTTTCCATTGTTCGTATATAATTATTCATACATCTATTTATGAGGCATTCTTTCGTTTAATTCGTATTGACAAAGTTGTTTATTTAACATTTCAAAAGCCCTTATTCCAAAGAAATAACAGAAAACTAATCATACAAACAGCAATATTGTCAAGCATTGAATACTGTTATCTGCAATAAGGAAATTACTAAAATTAATTTAATTCCATCAAAATTATTACCTATAATATTTGCATTGTTCTTGCTCTATTTAATTGTGGAAAATTCATTTTCACACATATATAATTTATTTCTTTATTTTTATAGGTAACTAGAATTTTTTTAATGAAAATATATTCTGGCTTTGCATAGTAATAATAATAGTATGATAAGATAATTTCGTGACTGGAGACTTTATTTCTTCTTCCTGTTTTATTAAAAACAAATTTATGAAAGATATAGAGTACATGCTGATATTAATTTTAGGTAAAATTTATTCAAAGGAAGACTATCAAAAAATCTATTGAATTATTTGTGATTTGTTTCTTTCTTAGCTATTATTATTATTATTTGCTAATGCCTATGTATTTTTTTTTCAAAATGTACAAAACATTAATGAAGGCGAAGATTTCAATTTGTACACACAAGGGCATGAATATTTTGTGAACAATCATGGTAATTATTTGAACTTATAAACACAAGGGCATGAATAACTTCTTAAGAATGATGGTGAGAATTTGAACTTATATACACAAGGGCATGAATATTTTGTTAAGAATGATGGTGAGAATTTGAACTTATAAACACAAGGATATGAATATTTTGTTAGGAATGATGGCGAGGGTTTGAACTTATAAACACAAGCGCATGGATAATTTGTTAATAATGTCCTGAAGAAGGCAGTATCGGCAAGTTAATTAATTTTGAACGTTGATGTTCAAATAGTATTAAGAGAAAGTGAAATTTATTTCCATGATATTCCACAAACACTTGACAAGACTTGTATTTATTGCACATGATAACAACAGTGATCAGCACTATGTTTATGGCAGTAATTGTCTCTATTTTCAAATTATTGTGGGGTAAAATGATTTAACCGGACATCCTGTATGGAAGATAAAGAGAGTTAAAAGGAGAATATACTTACAAATAATATACGATATTTCTCTGTACATTCCTAATTTTAGTTACTACTGCAATGTGAAATGTAATTTAGAATCTCCTTCTTTGTCGTTACTAACATTCTATGAAGAGGAAATAAAATATAGTGCCTTATATTTCATTTTTCTTTCTAATTGTTAATTGAATTTTAAAATGTTAAAAATTAATTATATATAGATATAATCTTTAAGTAAGTATCCAAATTTTAATTGACAAATTTTTAAAAATATATTAAGTTTATTTTTATAAATAAATGAAATACACTTATAAAAAATTTGGAGATATTATGTTTTATTTAAATGTACGAATTACTCCATTCTCTTCAGAACAAGAAATTAATTCATGTAACAAACTAATCAGAAACTGTTTCATCCACTTAAAGTACAAATAGTACATAAGAGTGGCACGTAATTATAGGCATT
Source organism: Argiope trifasciata (assembly GCA_026543055.1). Taxonomy (NCBI): domain Eukaryota; kingdom Metazoa; phylum Arthropoda; class Arachnida; order Araneae; family Araneidae; genus Argiope; species Argiope trifasciata. Next base: position 1,190,501 of record JAPMOQ010036143.1, read on the forward strand.
CAAATCATTTCATGGACGGAAAGGCTATGTGTTGTACTATGTACTGATGTTGTGCTATGAGAAGGTGTCAGGAATAGAAGTGATTACAGAGGTATATTCATCACTGGTTGAGAAACAAACTTATAACTGAACAATATTCATTAAAAACAGAGGAACTCATAACTGAACAGTATTAATCAATAACTGACAGACAAATTATCATTGCACAGTATTCATCACAACTTGGTATAAGATTCCGCACAATGTTTCTGAATTCCTTTGAATGTTTATGAGCTATTTTTTCTCTGGGAAGGTTAAATCGTGAATTGTGAGAAGCCCTTAGAAACAGAGGAAATCATCACAGAAGAATATTTATCACTAACTGGTTTAATATTATTCAATAATAAACTTCATCACTAAAGTTTATTATTGAACAATATTCAGCAATAACTGTCAGCTTCTTCATTAACCACTATTCATCGCTAATTGGCAAATTAATCACTAAACATTATTCATCACGATGATATATTAGAACCAACACGATTTCAAATTAAATGTCAAAAAATTGCATTATGTTATTTCCATGCAAAATTTATTCCCTGATCTTTTCTCATGTAATTTTGCCTTTGGATGTAGAATTTGGTTTAAAAAACAACTATTTTGAAGTTCCCAAAAAGTGCAGAAAGGAAACCTAGAGGGGGATAATAAAAATGCTAACTCAGACATTTTCATTTTTGAATGAATGATTACAAAAGTCCGTTGCTGCTTCAAATAAATAAATAAACTGGTTCTGATTGAATTAATTCTTCTGTTATTGAAGCACATCTCCAATCTTTTAAATATAGTAGAGAACCCTGATTAAATGAGAAATAAATCTGATAACAAGTTTAAAATATGTTAAAAGCCGTTTTGTTAAATTATTTTTAAAAAGAAGTGTTTATTTCAGCTCTTTATTATAGACATATGGTGCTTTTTTCATCTGAAGCTCATTCCAGCTTTTTTTTTCACCTCTAATAATTCACCGTGCATATATGGCCTTTTGATGTACGACACGGACGCCCTTGTAATGAATATATGCCGCCCACTTTTCCCATGAAAATAAGCACTTAGACCGCAATTACGGCCTTTTTTAAGGGGGGTTAAGACGGGTTTCACGTGATTTATACCGCTCGTGTGTCCCTTTATTTCGCTCGTACACGCACCAGGTAATATATGGGGAAAGCCCAAATGGGATTCGAGATCTAATTGGTATTGTTTTAGTACAATTGGCGAGGCACCCTTCCCAAATGAAGTACTACCATTTCTGGTAATTTAGTCGCATTAATACGAGCCGTGGCCAGGTTGTATTGATGTTGAAAGTTTTTGACATGATGATTAAATTCAGTTATAACCAAACGTTATAGCTGAATTAATTATGTTTTGATTGATTTGGTTTAAACGTTGTTTAACATCCAAAGAGTAATTTAATCATTAAAAACTGTAATTAGGTAATGGCAAGCTATTATGTCCGTAATATAGTAATGGAACTTTAACGTCTGTTAAATATTGTGTAACAATTGTTACTTTATAAAACAGTTCAATGTGATTAATCTTAATTACCCGATGATGCATATTTGATCATTTCCTGTTTTATTTAATTATTTATCAGTAATTTAATAATTTATTCTTTAACATAAGTTTACAATCATTTGATGGGCTTCGTCGTTTAAAGGTTCCAAATTAAATTAGATATCACAGAAGAGGTATTGTGGAACCAAGTATTATTCCTGGCTTTATGCTGAAGTTTATGAAAAGTGTATGGTTCAAAAAGTTAAAGGCTTTATGGACCTCTAAGGTCTTCATCATTTGACCATAACTTTAAAGCAAGAGGTCCATTAAAAAATAAATAAATTTTTTAAAATTTGTGGAAAATATTTTTTAAATATTAAGAATATTATATTTTATTGATATCGAAAATCAAAAATTTTCTTATTTCAACACCTTATTACAGCAAGAAAATTTTAAAAATCTCAACGACATAATAATATTTAATTCGATAGAAAAATTCCATTCTTCAGATAAATAAACAATAATAAAACAAATTCTGGAAGGATGTCTGAAGAATATTCTTTATTGCTTATAAATTCATTTCGTTTAATAAACTTGTTTTAAAGTATATTATTGTGTTCCAAAAATAGAAAAATCTTAATTCATGTAATCTGAACTATAATATTATAAAATTCTTTTACCGAATTTTATAATATAACTGGCTGATACTCGGCGCGTTGCTGCCGCAAAAGAAATAATTTTAAAAATATCGTTCGATTTGATATAATTATCTTGTTTAATTGAGAAGGATATTTATTTTCTTGTCGGCAATAAAAACATTCTTTCAAATTGAAGGACGTATAAAGGAGAAGCATAAATAGTATTTACTCTATTTTTATTATTCTATTCTACAAACAAATATACATTTTTATGAATTAAATTTGTGTATTATTTCAGAATTATAAAGCTTGATATTCATTCAGACTGGTATGAAAGAAACTATTTATTGTATCTCGGGATTCGCTTAATATTCGTTCAGAATTCTGAAGATTATTATTAAAAAATGTGATTAAAATATTTTCTTTTAAAATTGATTAAACATAGAAATTAAATTTATTCCATGAAATCTTTGATGTAGTTGAAAAGATAACTTTTTTTGAAAACTAAGATGGTTCAAAATTATTTGAACTATAATATTTTCGGAAGTCACGACAAAAAAAAACACTAAAATTTTATTAAATGTTTTGTTAAAATTTCAAACCTATAGGATTGGTTTCCCTAAAACTTTCTCGCACACTCTGTAATAAAGTTATTACCTCAGAGAAAGACTTACATTGTAATTAAGTACAATTCCTACAAAATACTAACGTCTAACTTGAATTTAGCATCAATACTAAATCTGTTGTGTCTCCTTGGCGAGTTATTTTGTGGTTAGTTCATGGTTAATAGATAGATCTGAGGTGAATAGATCTGAAGATATTTTTTATAGATTATTTTATTTTGCCTGTAACCTTAGCGTAAGTGCAAGCTAATCTTTCGAAGTTTTATCGGAATCGGATGAGCGGTACGGCAGCGCATAAGAGACATACAGTCAAATATTCATTTTTATTTATATGGATAATAATTAGCAACGAATGTTGATGAAATAAACAAAAATATCCTTATATGACCTGAAAAGTCAACTGAAGTGGTCTCCTTTAGAGCATAGTTTTAATAAATATTACATCATTACATCATACCTTGCATTACATCACCGGTGAATAATATTTAGAAAAGAGGTTATTACAATATAACCCTTCGTTATTTTGCGGCTGATGGAATGCTGTTCATATACAAGTACTAAAAAACCAAATATGCATTTTGAGCGCCGTTTTAACTACGAATTAAAAGCGTAATTTCACGCAGAATTTCATGTATTTAAATCATCGAGTTTATGAGTTATCGCATTTACATACTCATGAAAGTAACCCTTTGACGGATTTGATTTCGAATTTGATAACTTTAAATGTTAAATAAATATTAACCATATAATTCTCGTTTGCAGTAATAATGTTAACTACAGCATCATTTTGTAGTTATAGTATTCATATATTCAGATAGATGGACTGACACAATTTCTAAACGATTTTCTTTCAAAATCTGACAGAAGGCTGTAAATTTAGATAAGAAACCATAAATCGAATTTCATCCATTAAACTTTTGAGTTGCCGTGTTCACAGATAGACAGAGTGACATAATTCCAAAAACATATTTTTTTGAGTCGAAGCGAAGATCTATCCAAATCAGAATTCCAATTTTTCTTGTCGGCTATTATATGCCTTTTTTGTATGTTTTATGTCAGAGAAAATAAAAAAAAAGTTAGGAAATTAGTTTTAAAAATCTTAAAATTAGGAGACAGTTGTAAAATGACAAAAATCGTTATCACGGGAAAAAATATACCAAAATTTCGTTTCAATTATAATTTTAAAAATTCCAAAAGAATTTACTCTGAAGAGCATACATTCTCCTAGAAAATTAGACTAAATATTGCAATTATATTTGACAAATGTTCTGATGTATTAAGTAGAAACTATACTCATGTATTCATATATTTTCTCTTTATTACTATTGAAGATTAGAAAATATTTCATGATCTAATTTACATCCAAAATTAAATCTTAAAGATTACCCAAAGTCAAATCTCCTGTCTCCTTAAGCTAAAAGTATTAGTCATTAAATATTCAATTATTCTAGGTAACAAGAATAAAGCAGCCTTCTCTCTTTGAATAAGTCATTCTCTTATGATCATATCGCACGCCCGATCATATTTATGCATCACGTTTATAGCTTTACTCTATCCAGTTAAGCTGAAATCCAAACCAAAATGCTTTTATTCGTGAAATAAAATATTGATTGGTCCCGGAATGGAATTTTGATATCGAATAAAATATTAAAGTCCTTCGGCCATAAAAGGTATCTCGGTCTCTTGGAGCTATCTTAGATGACAGTAATAAAGATCATTCCGCGGACATTTTAAAGCCACGCCATAAACTTTATTGGACAATTTAAAGATTCTGGAAAGTAAGATAAATATTCATTGATTTTTCCGGTATTCATACATTAAAAAAAACTAATTGGAAACGCATCTTTAACTTAGTAAAAGAAGTGAACAAGTCTTAAATTAAGAAAGATGCAAATAACGAAAGAAACGATCATATGAAGTTAATTGACTTTAAAACTTTCGGAACATGAATGAGTGTTATGCGCATGCTCACATTTAACTGGAGAAAGCGAGTGATATCCATCCTGTTGTATAGTAAAAGATAAGAAAATACCGATGGAAATACTAGTTAAGATAAACAATTTGAGGAAATTTTTTTTCCTTTTGATGATTTTTTCGTAAAGAAGATTTTGGGAAATTGAAGACAGAAGTAGATTTTAAAAGCTTATCATTGGGCCTCTGGTCAATTAGGCTTGAATAATTAGGCAGATTTTAAAATTTTATGAATATGCTCAAAATATGTTCATCTGTGACTTATGCACTATTTCTTTTGTCAAATTATTCATAGAAAAAAAATTACTTATTTCTAGAATATCATTTTTTTAACTTTTGTATTTTAAAAATCCATTTTTACTGTTTTATAAAACAAAAGCAACAATTCAAGCTAACCAAAGGCAATGTTTATGCTTCTGGCGCATTTTAATTTCTATAACTTCATTTAAATTATATATTTACAATTTTTCAAATTTAATTTCAATTTAATTTTATGTTTTTCTTAAAAAAATATGAAGCTTGCGTGGGGGACGTATGAAAAACTACTTGCCCTGCTAATCTGAAATTTCATAGATATGCTCAAAATAAGTTCTTCTATGACTTATATATCAATTTATAGACCAAGTAATCACATGAAAAATTCACATGAATTTAATTAAATATTTTCTTAAAATCTCAGTTTTTCTTAAAAAACATAATTGCATTCAAAAAATTATTTTTACAAAGCGTATGTACAACATCAAAACTGAAAATTTTTCTGCGAGTTCATATTAATCTTACGAATTCTGACCAATATTTAAAATCAGAATCCTGCGAAGTGTAAGATGTATTTTAAGATTTTGAAACTATATCCCTTTTGTATTTCTTCGTATCATTTTTTAAACATTATATAAAAACGTGAGAAATAATGTAAGCGTATATGAATATTATAAGACTAAATTTTGAAATTTCTCAATTGTTTTATTTGTTTATTAGAAGGATTGGAAAAATGATGAGTTCTGACTGTTACTTAAAACTGTCACTGGCTGTTATTAAAAGTCCTTAAACCCTTTAAAGTTGGAAAAATTAGGACTTATTAAAATCTGTCCTGTATACAATAACTCCCATGAAAAGTCATAGTTTTTTTTGATGCATATATAATCTACAAATAATTTTAAAAGTTTTTTCACAAATATCACAATTTAGGAATAATGTTTAGATCCTGTTCAACTTCATTTTCCTGCTTATGATTTTTCATGAATTTATGATTAGTCGAATTTATAAGCATATTTTGGACATTTAATACATTTTTGAAGAGATGAAAACCAAATTGTGATCGCATTTTGCGAAGTGAACAATAATATCTTTATCCCTAATATTTTCTCTTATCTCAGCACAGAATGATCCAAAGAATGTTATCGATTAGGGTAGTCTGGAGAATATTTTTCCCTAAAAATTTTCTAAGCTTGTTAACATTGCACGATCATTCTTTCGCTATCCATTTCTTATAAATTATATTTTAGGTCGTCTTTTTTAAATATTTTCTTCGATTTCAATAAATTACAAAAAAAATTAAATATAATATGAAGTAATATTTTTGAAGACTAATATTATTGTTTAATCTAATTTTTCAAAAACTTACTTTTGTAGTGTTATTTTAATAATAATAATCATAATTCTTTCGTACAATATAAACCTTAAAGCAGAATTCCTACTTATTCTTAAATTAATATAATATAGTTTAGCGCAGATTGTATCAATTACTAATATAAAAATCTTGATACACAGCTTGTAATGGTTGATGCATTCAAGTCTGATGAAGATAAACTAGAAGAATCAACCCTAAGAACAGTATCATGATACAAGGCTTAGAAAGAAAAGTCGAAATCTTCCTTAATTTTTTCCTTTACTTAAAGCTCGCAGCTTTAGAAGATAACCTTTTTGTCTTAAATGTTACTAAAGTAGCTCTTTCTCTAACTGTGAGTAATTTCTCGTTAACTGGAAAGCCCAACCTCACAGGAAGAATCTTTTTCACCTAAACAGAAAGCATAAATCTGGAACACTTAATTAAGCATAAAGGTCTGAAAGCACGTTTCTATTTTCTACTCCATGCTACGAGGTCCCCAAGCTCGCAAATCATCCTAAATAGAGGACCATTTTGTGAAAAACATTCTCAGAAAAGATTCGAACACCCTTTTGTAGCCTCAGTTTCTCTTGCCTTGTTAGAAGAAACCATTTGGCACGGTTCTTTTTTTATTTAATGTTTGGATCTAAAATTCTGCAGTTTACTATCGTTTAAATACTTGGATGTGAGTTGGAAACTTAAGTTTAATTCTGTTAGGTGTAGTCGTTCCGTAATTTTTTTTCTGTTAACTTTTCACAAAACGTGTTAGTTTAGTTAATGGCTCCTTTTGTAATTCCCTTTTTATGAAGATTAATAAATAAATCTTAAGTTATTCCTACATATTAGTTATGCAATCAGGAATTTTAATATTTTATTATCCTCTGATTGGCACACTTTCTACTTTATTACATTAAATCGATCCATTATTATTTATTTAGTCGGGTTGATTCAACTTCAAAAAAAGAGTATGAGGTTCCTATGATGATTCGGAGAATGAAAAGTCCAATTACAAATATTATAACATTAAAACAACAATTCTTGCATACAGGGTAAGTCTAAAATCACGAGAAAAACTTATAGAGCTGGTAGAACTCTCTGTAACAAACAATTATTGTATAGGAATATACGACTGGAAGTGATGCTTTAAGGTACAGACAGAAAAAAAAAACATTAATGGAATCAGAAACTATTCATTAACAGGAAACTTAGCCAGTGGTTCAGTTCAGGAAATCTTAAAACAGTTGCTGAATGTTGCTATTAGGGTGTGCTGAATTAGGCGTGATGAGCCAGTTCGAAGGCCCCCACGATCTCCAGAACATCAATTCCTGTATAGATAAACTTGGTTCAAATTTATCCATTTAGGTGTTTTTCCTAAAAAAAACGCAATTTTACCCGCATAAAAAATCTATTTTTATAGTAAATAATTGGTGTCTTTTCTATCTGCTATCCTTCTGACAGTGCCGTGTATCTCTTCAATTTTTGTGGCACTTACATTGTGCTGAAAACCCAATTTCACCATGGTAAAACTGAGTGTAAGTTCAAAACTATAAGTAATAATAGATAAACTTTTTTGACTAACATGCTTGTTGTTGTTTTCAATGGTACTTGTCATTAACAAGCCCGCTGATCGATGTCAGCGATTTTAAGTCTAAATTGCCGTTCCTTGTTTTTCAGTAGCGACAACTAAGGCCAAGAGTACGACTTAGTTACTTCTTGCTTCACATTCTCTCGCACAACCCCTTTTTTGAGTAGGTAACATTCACGCTACTCACAAATATGACATAGAATAACAACCATGCCTGAACCGGTACGTGAACCTGGGACTTCCAGAACTCTAGGAAGACACGCTACCCCTAAGCCAGGACGCTGGTACTAAGATGCTTAATTAAGTACTTTCATTATTTTTTTTTTAAATGACTAGTTCATGTGTAGGTAAGATTGAAAAACATTCATGTGTAACCAATATGTGATTCGTATCTAAATATTTTACTCTAAAAAATGTACACAAAACCCCCCTGCTGAGTGAAGGTTGCAGATCTCCAGCTCATATAGATTTTATTAATATAATTTCAATGTCATATTAGCTCAGAATCTAATTTCCTATTGATAATTTTTTTAAATTTTATTTATACATGCGTTATCCTAAACAGATAAAAGTAATCTTTGCTGCTGGACGACAGCATAGTGATAGTGACACTCATCCCAACAATATGCTACAGCTTATCCTGTGAGAATAAGAGCTCTAATGCGATTTTTTTAAATGCGCTGAGTGACTCACTTATTATGATTACCTGATAGTTTTATGCAAAATGAACTATATCTAGAAGTAAGGCAAAATCTCTTATAAGAGAAAGTATTTAAAAGCAAAATCTTCTCGGGAAAAAAAGAAAAAATTTGAATAGCATTAGTAAATTTTAAAATATTTCAATACAATTACAATACAAATATCATACAATCAAACTCCAATTTTATTTAGTCACCAAATAATATTAGGAGCAGTATAATAACTGAAAAGGTTTTAAAAAAGGAAAATAGTAATATTCTTTACTGAACAACATTTCATTTCGGAAATTACTAAAAATGCAATGTCAGCAATCAAACATTTGCTTCCTTAGAGCATTTTTAAGCCCTCACGTTCAAATTAATTTCACAAGCGAAGAATATTCACATCTGTTAACAAAGATGCCAATGTCATTTGTAATCCTATTTTTAGCTCCAAATCTCAGCTGAATGGAAGCTTAAGCCCTTCGTCGTATTGAATTTCTGCGTTTTCGTTTCAGAATTAGTTAACGTAATGGGCAAATTTTATGCATAATATGGAAAATCTGAATAAATCTCGTCTAATCTCAAACATCCTTTAGAAAAAGATTTGAGTGGGTTGATGAAGTAAAGGAGGTTGAATAGCCAAGAAGCTATATAATGTTTAAACGATGAAAGAAGTTTATTCATCGTTCTGTAAATCTCTGTTTAGTTTGTCTATAAACAGGTAAAAATTTATACTTGTAATTTGCCTGAATCTCATTTCACTAATGGAAATGTTCTATTAAATTCTATTCCTTTGCAGGTGATAGTAATAAAATTCATCTGAACTGAATATTTTCTTTACTTATTTCATGTCTAGCTGTATTTTAAGATTGTAATTATAGATCTTAATTTACATATAGGGAGAGTTCATAACAATATATATCTCATAAAAGTATTTCGAACAAGAATTTTTTTTATCAAGTCTTGAATGGTATAAAAAATATACCACTTCCACTGATTATAAAAAACAGTGGAAGTGGTCTTCACAAAACTTTATGGCATATTCCATAATTAATTTGTCATGCTAGAGAGCATTTCGAGCAAGAGAGCATGCAAGAGTCATGCTAGAGAGCATCTTCACAATAATTATGAAGAATTAACTTTAGGCAGGAATTTACCTTTTTAACTGAATCTATTGTGCCAGTATTGGCGAGTTATTTGACGATTACTCCCTGGCATGCGGTAAATAGTACCCTTATTTGAATAAGTGTTTCAGTCGATCGATTAAAACAAAAATTTGACTACAGAATTTCGTTTATAGTCACAAAATCACCAAATTTGATAAATTTAAATCTTTGTAACTTTGAGTTATCGCATTTACATGTTTCTAAAAGTACACACCCAGATCCCTCGTTAGGTTTGGCTCACAATTTCATAAGTTTCTAGACTGTAGATGTTAATTCAGTTGATCGACTTTTATCTATCTATCTGTTTCTTTTTTGTAATTATCATGTTAAATAGTATTCGAACAGCTGGACATACATATTTCCATTAAACGGGTTTTGATCACATTTTGAAAGAAATCTGCGAATTAGGTTTAAAGATTGTATACCAAATCTTATCCAGATTATTTCTGTCTATATCAAAGCGTTTTTGAGTTATCTTCGTCACAGTTAAATAAACGGGCATCTTCCAAATATGTGGGTTTGTTTTTTTTAAATTTAGGGAGGTAAAAAAAACGACTGATGACTGGATGCCAAACAGTTTCATATCAAATGGAATTCACATCTGTTACCTCCCCTAAAGTCTTGCATTGCTGTCCCATAGAGGAGGGGGAGTACTCATAGGCGTAATGGACGAAGCACATTGGGAGCGTGTTTTTCTGGTAAGGTCACCCAAGCCTTGAAGGCTATTCCATTATGCTCATCTAAATGCAATGCAAGTATTTGGCAAAATCAGACTTCAGCCTTTGGTACCTGCAGATCCTTGATTTCTTGAAGCTGTGTTTTAAGCCTTTTTATTATAACTTGTCGGTTATAAAACAATGAGCACTCTGCATCGTCCGTCGCGCAGGTTAACAAGGGACGCGTTCGGAATGTTAGTAGAGGCGTCTGTCCGAAAAGCAAGCCACAGTCTACATAATTTTTTTTTCTTCCTGTGGCAGAAGCCGGTTGAGAATGTTGCAGTATAATATCAATGAACTTTGTAAGCCAGCCACCAGGGTAAAATTTGATTAATTGCTGGATTTGACAGATCGGCATAAGATGCAAATTATCGGAATACAATGAAGCTGAGGCCATCTCATAATCTTAAACTCCGAGATTATTGTATTCTTATTGGGGATATATTTAAAAAAAGTGGCAGGGGTCTAATGTTTCTTATTAGAAATATTAATTTTGAATGTGTTCAATTCTTTTCTTCTTAGGACTTTGAGCTAAAGGCACAAGCCGTAAAAGTGAAATGGAATAACACTTATATTGACATCTTTAACGTGTACCAGTCCCCCAGATATCGTGAACTTCCTACGGACGCTTTTATTTCAATGTTAACTGATTTCTCAATTATTTTGGTAAACCTTAATGTTAAGCCCCCTCCTTGGAGAAGCTCAGCTGCTAATGACCGAGGCAATGACTTTCCAAATTTGATGAATGACAATACTTTTTGTGTCCTGAATGACGGGACACCTACTGACTGCTCATATAGCTATAATAGTCAAGATGCTTTGGATACTGCATTTATAAACCCATATATCTTTTCAAGTTGTAGCTGGACTGTGCTAGGTTTGCTCAGGAGTGACCATTTGCCTGTACTCATAGAGCTTGGTCACTTGCACAAAATTCCAAACAGCAGAAACGCCCTTTTTTTGGAAATTTCGAAGAATAAACTGGGAGTCTTTCAAAACTTCTTTGGATAGTTGTATTGGATTGTGCCCCTTTGCGACTTTGGCACCAAATGGCTTCTTCTCAGCGATTCTATATTAAGTGCCGCTTGTAGCGCTATTCCCAGAGGCCATAGGAAAAAACGTAAACCTAAGTTTGTCCACAATAGTGAAGCACTCTTGCCTCTTTTACATCAGAGAAATGCTTTTCAGAGAGTTTTTTGCCCTCTTAAGGCCTTATCACACGGTGAAATTTTGTCAGCACTTTTCCGTTTCTACCCTTAAAAACCGATCAAGCAAGTTTCATAATCGACAACTTTTTCTAACCAGCTTGAAAATGCAGTTGTAAATATTGTCCGCAAACGAAATTCAACCAATCATTGAAACTTTGAAGTGACGTCACTTTCTTTGTCATTTGCTGACGGAAAGTGCCAACGATGTTTTGCCGTGTGATAAGGCCTTTAGTCTCCCAGTACTAAGTCTGCCTTAAACTTGATTAATGCAAAGGTTAAGCGACTGTATTCAGAAATCAGACGAGAATGTTAAAATAATCTGTGTAAAGGTCTTCACTCACGTACATCTACCAAAAAACTTTGGATACTGATAAATAACCTGGACAGAATGCAGCCCTAATCCGGGAAAAAAACATTATATTTTACCACACTGATGGCTCTCTGTGTAGTGACAAAGAAGCTGCTTATTTGATATATAAACCTTATTAGACAGAGAGAAGACTTTCTTTTAACTCTGAAACAAACTGATGGCAAAATCAGCAATCATAAATGTCACTGTAACCTCAGTGGTTGTAATTCTGTATTTGGCAAGTATTTTACAATGAACGAGTTGGAAATTGCTTTTCATGAGAGGGATTTTAATAAATCACCTAGCGTGGATGGCATTCATGGTCAAATGTTAGTCAACTGTGCGAAAATTTTATCCTTAATATTTTTAATACTTCTTGGCATGCTTGAAAACTCCCTAGGGATTGGAAAGAAACACTTATCATTCCTATTAGAAGACAAGATAACCGACTAATAAATTAATAGTTATGGACAAATTTTCTTTACTAGCATCTCGTGCAAACTCATGGAGAAAATTGTCCTTCGTAAACTTTCTAAATATCGCTATGAAAAATAACTTAATTCCTTCCGAACAGTTTGCGTTTAGGAAAGGTCATTGCACGATAGATCAGGTTTAATATTTTTGCAAGAAGATTATGAAAGCGCACAATGTCAAACCCGCAAATCATACTGCGGCTGCCTTTCTTGGTTTATCTAAAGCCTTTGACAGGGTTTGGAAGCACAAATTATTTGGAAACTTTACAGTACTTTCAAGTTAAGAGGGGGGGATTCTGCCTTGTATTGCTGACTTCTTGAAGGCCAGGTACGTTAGAGTGAATTATATTTTATATTTCCATACACCATGTCAGGAAATTTTATATTGAGCCAGGATATCCCACAGGAATCTGTGTTCAGCCCTTCTTTGTTTTCTTTGTCTATAGCTGGAATTGAGGCTGAAACCAATTCTGATCACTGTTTGGGATTATATGCTGGAAGAGTTTGCTGCGGAGCATAAAATCTCTTTTAATCCCTCAAAGTCTGTTTCAAGTATTTTTACCACCAACAGACAACTTTATAACTATGAGCTGGATATTTATCTACTGGGTAGACGACTGAATTGCGAAAAACATCTCAAATATATGCGATTCATCCTAGATGAGGAAATTCTCATTCATGCCCATATAAACAACTTGGTTCTTAGAGGAAAACATCAACTGAAGATTTTGAAACACATTTCTGGTAGAGATTGCCGAGCGGATGCTTAGATACTTCCAAATACTTGTATTGCCCTTATTCTCTCCATCCTTGAATATGGTTTACAAATCTATCAGGTCGCTTCTCCATAACTGGCCTCAAAAATAGATGTCCCAGGGATATTGTTTTGCATGAAGCTGACTTGCAATCTCTCAGACTACGTAGAAAATACCTCTTAGCAAAATACTTTACAAAACTCATCAATTACGGAGACCAGTACCGAATGCTTAGTTATGAGAGCAGTTGGAGCAATAATCGCCACCTCAAGAGAGAAAGTCCGCTTAGCCATGCTGAAAGTGAAGGTTGTCTGCTTTATGAAGTAGAATTCGTCTCCCTAGCTTGTGGTACGAACGTTTCTGATTCATTCTGTGGTCGGGTCTTTTTCAATACCGAATTGAGTTCATACACTAACAAGAGTACACATCACCCATAATATCATAGACAGCTTGCTTTGAAAACTATCGTTAAAATCCTTTGTGATGCGTTTCAGATCTATATTGATAGTGGCATGGGTATAGGCGCTATTTCGGGTAGTGTATTTTCTTTATTAAAAAGAGAAAAGGCATTGGGATCTGTGTAAGAAACTCTGACAACTGATCAGTATTTCGAGGAGAACTCATATCTATTTAGGAAGCTTTGAAGTTTTCCACAACTGAGAGTGTTTGCACTGACATTTGGATTCTGAGTGAGAACCGAAGCTCCATTCAGCATTTAGCTGAATAATGAGTGCATGGGGTTCGCACGATAAAGAACATCGTCTACTTTTGAATACCTTGATTGACAATGTTAAGATCACCTTTCAGTGGGTTCCGTCGTATGTGAATGAGCTCAGAAATGATACTGCTGATGGTCTGGCCCGAGAGGGCAGCCATATGAATACTACTCATTGTAGCTGCCTTACTTTTTCAGAAATCGAAATTCGGGTTCAGCAAGATATCTATTCTTTTTGGAGTAGGGCCCTCATGCATGAATGGTTTGCAGAAAGTCACCCCACAGCTTTTTCAATTGGGGTTGGCAACAAGCGCGATCAGACAACTCACGCTAGATTTAGAAATGGACACACTCGTGTACAACGTCATGTGACGGACCATAAAGTTTATCCCATGTGTCCAAAATGCAATGTGACTCAAGATGCACCTGCCCACATTTTGCCTGCATCGATTTCAACAAAGGCCAGCTGTTCTCGGATCATGAAGCAATATTGCATTGTTTGAAAGCGTTCGGGATCACGGACTTGGTTTGATGTGACTGTTCACCAGATGGGATAAGCCACAACACATGTGTAGTAATACATCAGGGATAATACAAATCACTTATAGCTATCAAAATTTAGCTAGAACTGTATTCGTGCTGATCGAATGGCAAAGGTAAGACCAAGAATCCTCAGAACTTAGATTTTAGCCTACCAAAATAAGACTTTAAAGGGGTTAACAGCAAAAAAAGTTAATTATAAATGCATTTTTAAAGTATATCCCCAAGATTAATTCAAAAAATCAGGATCAAAAACATTTTTAAATCAATTTTTAAAAGAATTGGCATTTAAAATCTAAAAATTTATTACTCTATTATGTTTTCGATCAGTAATTTGAATTTACTTCTATACTTTCTTTTCTGATGATAAAATTATAATAATTTGTTTTAGTTTACAAAATTTCTGAAGGTCTTGAAAAATAAATATTCTATAATACCGAATAGCTTCAATAATTTTTTAAGAGAATGTAGTAATCGAATTAATTTTAATGATCTTAATCTGTTTCTGAACTGTCAATTGGTTTATACAACTAATGCATTTTTTATAAAAGAAGAATAATTGATAAATTGTTATAAATTAATAATTATTTTTTCAAAAGATATATAGTGCTGTAATATAGTGTTTGAAATTAATTTAGATTATCTGAATGCGCTTCTGAATTGTCAAATGGTTTATACAACAACTTATATTTTTTTATTAAAAAAATGACTTATCTATTGTTATAAATTGATTGTTGCTTGTTCATAAATCAAAAGATATAATCCATTCTTAATTCGATTTGATGTAAGAAAAAAATTAATTCTATCTTTTTAACTCTGCTTTGATTCAGAATTTTTTTCTTCTTTTTTTGTAAAATAAATAAAATTCCATTAACGCTACTGTTTCATCCGCTTTGTCTCATTATTCATTGCACAAATATGGGCTACATACATATTCAAATAGAAATACTAAACGAGGATTTCTTTCTAAATAAATAAAATTAAAATCTAGCAATGAAACAAGATATATTTCTCTATATATTTTGAGAAACACTCGTGGTTACTTAACTTATTCAATTGCAAGCAATCAAATCCAGCTTGATATCTTTTCTTATAAATAATTTAAGAACACTTTGGCAAATTTTCAAGACCTTTCTTTGACAAATGTTCGTCTTCAGAGTTTTTTGGAAATTTGTTCTTCAGATTTATTATTTGCCAGCAAACTGATTTGAAGATTATAACCAGAAAAGCTTTTCAGCTAAAAAATTTATTCTAATCAAATTCAGAAGTTTTGATTTCGTTATTTCTTAAACGATACTGTATTTTGTAAATTTAAATCTAAAAGCTGTCTCGATAAACGGAGAGAAGATTGAGAAGGCTGTTTCAAAGAGTATGACTATATTGGATGTTTTCTTTTTCCAAAGAATATAGTTAGATTAGTCGTCATATTCTTTAAAAAAATCATTAGAAATAATTTATTACTAAAATATTGAAAAAATTCTCAGATTATGTTTAAAGAAAAGGTTGATGTACTTATTATTTTATTCATACTACCTTCAGAGCATTTCATTGAAATATTTTCTTTTTTTGAAAGAAAATAAGACTAAAAGAAAAAGTAAGATATGATAAATAAATACTATCCATACAGAATGGGGGGGGGGATTTTCTTTCTCATACCAAATTACAAAGACTGTTTCTCTGAATACAGTAAAAGTTAAAAAAAAGAATTTTCCAAATGCTTATTTTTTTAAAAAAACGAAGAAACATTTAAGAAGTCTAAAATTTAAAAAATCTATATCATCATTTATAATTGTAAAAGTTGCGCATATTGCATGATAAGTTTTTTCTCTACATTTTAGCTCTAAAAGTATTAGATCAAGTCATACAAATTAAGATGTTTTATTCAATGTATTAAATATGTACACATACTCAGAATAAATATATTTACAATCAAGACAACCAATTTACTCAACGATATGGAATTTTAAGTACAAATTAAAGATAAAGACTGAAAAATCAAGAGTTTTCCAGCTTGTTCAGAATATTTGGGCTTAGGAGTGAACTACCATACCAGACCCTATATATAGAAAAGGATTCTACTACTATTACAGCAAGCTTTGAAAACATTAATACAAATTTATGTTTAACCAATTTAATATATGTTACCAACAAAGTATAAAATACGACATTCGACGGAATGCCCAGGCATGGAATATTATGCCGAAAACTTGCCAGCAATGAATGAAACGATTCATATTACGCAAGCTTCCTTGGCATTCTACAGAATGCAGGAACGTTAAAGCGGCAATGAAATACATCTCCAATTCGTTTCGATATCATGTGGCAAGGCGTATGATTTTTAACGCCTGTTTCAGGCACAGAAGCTGTCAGCTACAGTTTTGTTCGTGAGTGTCAAAATGCGCAATTTTATCTAATTGTGTTCAACAAAAAAATACTTTTTTACTTCCCTACGTCAAAAAAGAGGGTCAAGCTGTGGTGTTGCAGAATGAGTCATGGTCTTCTGAATAGCAATTATGCATATACGAGATCACAATTCACTTTATGCGCTAAGAACTTTCTAGAATTGAAGATATTCTTCATCATTAAATTCCTGTTTAGTCAGTTGCAATTGTTCAAGGTTGTTCAGTGGAAGTGGCCAAGGATTCGTGAAATATATCTGTAAAACAAAGGGAAAAAAATATAAAATGTTTTTGCGTGAAAAATATAAATAATGCAAAGTGTCATTCAAACCTACTTTGTTGCAACAAGTTTTGAGGTTGGTTAGTGTTTTTTGGTGAGAGCCATATTTGGCCATTCTGTGCCAAGTAAATGATGAAGCCAGAGAGCAAATTACAAAAACACACATGCTTAAATATAAAAGAAATTATCAACTTTAAAATTACAGTGGTAATAAAAAAGTGAAATATATACGAGATTAAATAAATATATTTAAGTGAAAAGCTGGTGCAAGATAAAAGTGAAACAATACAGCCAGTTAAAAGATCAAACAAGAAGTTAAAAAGAACTAAATATAACGATAAAAGCAAACGGTATTTAAAAATTTTAAAATATTTAGATTGTTTTTCTCAGCTACCAGATCTCTCAAAGTTATGGCGATGACTTAATAGTATTAACGAGAGGAATAAAAAGATGGACACTCGATTAAAATGGGAATCA
This sequence comes from Argiope trifasciata, assembly GCA_026543055.1. NCBI lineage: Eukaryota > Metazoa > Arthropoda > Arachnida > Araneae > Araneidae > Argiope > Argiope trifasciata. The sequence goes on from JAPMOQ010036143.1 coordinate 1,208,206, forward strand.
TTTAAAATCCATATGTCATGAAGGGTATTTTGGTGCCGTCTCTCCAAAAATGAGGTGTTTATGCGTGTAGCGAGTATGCCCTATACAGAGGCGAGTCAATTTGACCTCAACCTCACGTATAGGTTGTTAGGACCACAGTCCGATAGCTGGTTTAACCGAATGAAGTTTATTCTGTATCAGAAGATACCATGTGTTTTGCCAGGTAAAATGGATGTGTTTAATTAAAGTCATCCTAATATCATTCTATGGAATTCCTTGGTTCAAGAGTGACACTGCCGATTTCGCAGTAGAATCAGCCAGTTAGTTGAAATAAATTCCTACATAGTTCGGGTCCCAACAAAAAAGGATGCCAAAATCTTCATTTTGTAAAGTATGCAAAGTGAACAGAATTTTTACAGCTATTGGATGCATTTGATTGTGGTAATGGGGGAGTGCTTGTGCACTTTTGAGCAATCACATTGTTAAGTAAGCATACTGCACCACCTCTCACTTGTAAAGCCCTCTAGCGGTGTATGAGAAAATACACCAGACTCTGTAACATCATCGATGTAGCAGAAACTCCAAAAGGTAAAGTTCAAACTAACTCCTGAAAATGGAGAAATTGTGAAATCTTTAAAATTCCAAAAAGATCCGTCATCATTGTTGAACTTCTCCACACGTCATTTATGTAATATACTTATCGGGATATTTTTTTCATACTTTACCTAAATACCATTTTCCATTATATAAATTGGTTAGGTATTATATGCAGTGTCTAGGGAAAGTATTAATAATTCTCATATTTCATAATTGTCTGGCTCGTCTGGCATTATATACAATGCCAACAAAAGTATGTAATAATTTTCACATTTCATTCTTTGCTAAAAACGTCTGGCATTATATACAATGTCAAGACATTCTATAGAATGCCTATGTTTCATACTATACCGATAAAAACTTTCTAATATCACATAATTGTTAAGGCTTCATTTTTTCCATAGATATTTTGAATTCTAAGTGGAAGAGAAATTCCAGGATATTGAACTTTTCCAGTATTATTTATAATTTGAAATATTTTTTTCAGTTTCAAGCAGCAAATTGAGTTATTTATCTTAATTTGTTTTCTCACATTACCTAATAATCAGAAGTACGAATCCTGTATTCATCAGACATGCAATGACTTCTTAATAGTAATCGCAAATCCAGTGAACCGAGTCCTATTTCGGTTAGTAGTAACAAGTTTTGTATAGAAAATTATACATCAAGGGAAAAGAAATTACAACGTTTCATTCTTGAGGTCTCGCAGAAAATGTGTAATTTTGTTTGTAATGTTCTGTTTCCAGATTACCTACACTTGTAATGCTAGTAATCTCTGCTGGTTTCTTCAGTCATTTTTGATGTGCTCCTCTATTTAATGGAATTTCAACGGTGAAAAATGATAATTTTCTTCCTCTTTATAATTAAGGTTGGCAAAAGAATTATATTCATATGAATTATTATGAATCATCTTACTAATTTTTAAAACCTGAAGTTAGTTCTGAAACATGAGAGTAAGAAGAGAATTTGAAATAGAATTATTATTTTTGCCAAAGCTGCCTTTCTTTTTTAAAAATTATATTTGAACATATTTTGTTTGGTGAGTCTCATTAAATTTCGATTGTAGGTCATTTCGATACATCATACGTTTCGAGATTGCTTTCAATAAGAAAGTTAATAGTGATACTGATCATGATTTCGGCGTTGTTCAAAATTGCTGAATTACTGGAAGACAATGACATGAAACTTAAACTCGCTTATTTTGTTGATTTTTGAGATTGCTTTCGATGAGTACGTTAACTGTGATACTGGTCATGATTTCATGACTGATTTTTCACAATTTGTCTGTAGTTAATTTAAGTCATCGTTAAGAATAGTGTACATATATTATCCCTTTTTTATAAAAAAAATGAGTAAATAAAAAACTTTGTTATTACTTTCTGTCTTTTATGATTTCAAAATTCGGTAAAATTATTCAACGAAAAGTTATTCGATGTAAAATTATTCAGTTCATAATGTTGTAATTAAAACTTACAGATAATTAATGCATTGTATGAAAATCATAAATTTTTAAATTAATCTTTTACCGGAATATACATAAATTGAAAAAAAAAACACCTCTTACTTAATACGCGAAATAAGAATTAAAAGTGTAACTTTTTTCATTTTTATGATATATATATAATTTTATAATTTAGCTACTGTTTTTAACTCAGTATATTAATATATTAATATTTTAAAGTAGAAATATTTTTGAAGTATACCTTAGTCGTATGAAATGTATAATAATTTAAGTTACGCATTAAAATTTCTTTTGTATATCTTAATTTATATATCATTTTATCATAGGACACACAAACATATTTTACTGTATATAGAATCACACTGTTGAAACAAATTAATATAATGTAATTGATTCATAGTACTTTCAAATTCAATTTCAAACTCTTAGCATTAACAGCACATACCATCAAGCGACAAACTTTACTTTTGCCTCTTTCCTTTAATTTATATTCTTGTAATCTGAGAACTAGATTACAAAACTTAATTGAGGTGGCTTGAAGACTTTTCATAAACATTTTAATCATTAGTAAGTTTATTTCACAAGATCTCCAGTACTTGAGATAAATTTACTAGCGAGATGAATTAAATTCTGAGATGCTCACCAAGTAAGTAACCATTCCAAAGTTCATATAAGATCAATAAAGTAGCAGATCATGATCATGGATTTTGCACAATACTGAGTATTTCTGAAATGATAAAACGTACATGGGAGGCAATAAGGTTCTTCCAACGGTTCAGTCTCCAGCCTTCCCCAATAAAAACTCCAAATGAATGCACGATGTCTATTGATATTTGAATGTCAAATGTTCTCATCATCCCCTGCCCCTTCTGCAATACGAAAAGGGACCGAATCCCTCAAAGGGGAGCCGGGGAAGATGAATTAAGTCCCTCATCCTAGGAGCCCATTTTGTTGTTGCGCTTGATTGCGTCCCTGGGCTATTAAGGAACATGCTGCTATGGAGAAGCAAGACAAAAATGGGGTTGGGGGAGGCAACAGAAAAAAAGGAACAAAATATCCAAGATAAGATACGAATGCCGGGGAAAAAAACCACTATTTTCTGCCATTACGAATCCAAGCATGCTAACTGTAGCTCATGCGTCAATGGATTTAGAAGTATGCGTTCTGGGAGAGCAGAAAGATACTTTATGAGCAATTCGTGAGTACCAAGCCATGCTGTGAATTGAGATATCTTAATTTTTTTTCTAACATCCGATACTTCCGCTGGATGTCACATTGAAACCTTATGGTGTGGAATGACTTAATTTTATTTCCTGTCATGAACTGAACAGGACGTTTTAGTGGTTATTTTAAAGGGAATTTGTTGTTTTAAATTTTTTGCTTTCGGCTACTGAAGTGAAGTTTTTCTTTGAGTAGGTACTGTTTCTGTTCCACTAAACTATTGAGATAACCTCTAATCTATCTGTCAACAAGATTCAAACGTAATACTCTACATAACATCATTTTTAAAAATTCGTTTGGAGGACAAAGATAAACTCTAATTATAATTTTAAAACACAATTTCGGATAGAGAAGAGAAAAAGCTTCTTTTCCTTATTAAAAAAATTCTTTTGAAAATAAAAGTTGCTTTGTTTTTTTACTTTTTCTGGTGTACTCTTTTCTTCCTTGATTAGTGGTAAATTCAAACATCACATATACAGGGTGACCCAGAAGTCACTTTACATTTTGAAAATTAAATAACTTTTTTTCTATTAATATACTTCTTTTTCTCTTTACAGAATTAAAAAATATAATCCCTGGAAATTTTTGGCATGGATAAGTTTACAACAGAACAACGAGTGAAGATAATTGAATTTTACTTTGAAAATGGACTGTCAATTGTTGCAACGCAAAGATCGTATATGCGCCATTTTAATGTTCGACATCCCCCTAGTAGGCCTGCAATAAGGAACTTAGTGACGCGTTTTCAACAGCATGGCTCTGTAAGTTTTGAAAATTTTGAAAATTAAATATTTTTTTCTTAAATGACTGTATTGACTCTGTTGACTCTATTGCAACAATTGACCGTCCATTTTCAAAGTAAAATTCAATTATCTTCACTCGTTGTTCTGTTGTAAACTTATCCATGCCAAAAATTTCCAGGGATTATATTTTTTAATTCTGAAAAGAGAAAAAGAAATATATGAATAGAAAAAAATTATTTAATTTTCAAAATGTAAAGTGACTTCTGGGCCACCCTGTACATAGGATGAGCCAATATGAAAGGATAATAAAAAGATTAATAGTTGTTTTGAAAATAGGCATATTGGATGAAAGGATAGTAATATCCTAAATTATAATCCTAATAAATCTAATGATTTTTCTAAATGGTAGTCTAATGGCTCCTAATTGTATTTTAGATGATTGTGTAATTCTAATAATCATTTGTAATTGCATAATTGTCGGGCCCCTAATTGTGTGATTACCTGCGGGAAGGAATAATAACTTAATACCCTAATGGCACAGTACCTTTGATGGTTGCTCGAATTCCGCTTGGTCTAAGACATCGCTAAAAGTGACATCTTCTACAAATCAAAATGATCTGGAATCTAAATAAGTTGGAGATGGATTTAGCTCCAATATACAAAAGTTACATTTCTGGGGCATTTTTTAGAAAAAAAATCTTATCTTAAGAAAAACCGAAAGCAGTAAAATCAGAATCAAGAAAGGTATTGCTTATGTGAACACTTGTTGAGTAACACTAAATAAAAGTCCAGCAGGATGAAATAGCATCTATATTAGTACATAAACGAAAAAAAAGAAATTTGATGGTACACCATTTGTACTCCATTAAAGACCTATGTATATTACATGTGAATTGTGTCCAACTATTTAAAAGAATTGTCTCTAACTGGATAATTCCCAGCCTTCCTTAAGACAAGCCCTTATATATTTTCTCTAGAAATGTTTTATTCACAATAATCGTTATGATTCATCTCAAATTCATCAACAAGATAATAATTCTTCAGCTATCAAGGACAGTATCTCAAAAGTTTTTCAATCATTTATACTTATTTTGTGATAACAGCATCCCTATATATGAAAGTATATAAATGAAATTATAATTAATATACTCTCTTTTAAACAAGCACATGTATGAAAAAAATATCGGTATTACAGAGTTTGTACTACCGCTAATAACGGGTAAGGGATATAGTGATGCGAAAGTTCTTAATTGTATGGGCAATGAATAGCATTGAGCAGTGAGCTTATGTAAGCAGTGAGTAAGCAGCTTATGTAAGAATGAGCTTAAATTCTGCAGTAGAGGAACAATCCTCAGTTTAAAAATATCTTATTTCAAATGTTTTCGAACCATCCACATTTATTTCAGGATGCACCATATTTTGTAACCGTCATTGTAGGATATGTACGAAAGGAAGAACTTTATATTTTGTATAGCAAATTTCCCCCCACTAATGAGTAAGTTAGGGTTAGTTATATTGAAGCTAAGATTCCTAATTGTATAAATAAAGATCATGGTTTAAAATCCATTCTTGTTTCACACTCCAACTATTTCTAATTCATAATAAGTGCAAAGAGCCGTCTCATATTCTGCAACAAATGAAAATCTCAGTTTAAAATTACCTTATTTCAAGTGCATTCCAATCATCCTCACTTATTCTAGAATAACATCTGTGGTACTATCTATTCAAGCAAATGTACGAAAGAAAGAATTTCGGTATGTAAGCAAGTAATTTACAGCATTTGTACCATCATTAATTTTGTTATATCGAAGCGAAGGCTCGTAACTGTGTTGAAAAACTGCAAATATTTCTGATTCACAGTAAATGTAATTGCTTCATCTCTAAAAGGGAAAATCAGTTTAAAATACCTTATTTCAAATGCATTACTATCAACCATATTTATTATGGAGAAACTGCATCTTTGACACCATTTATACTAGCGTATATAAGAAAAAATGCTTTGATTTTATAGTATCTTTACCATCACTAATGAGAAAGATATAATTGGTTTTACTGAAGCGAAAATTTCTAACTGTGTTGGCACACTCAAAATATTTCAAATTCACAATAATCACTCATCTCTGAAATTTGGCAATAGAAGAACGATCCCTTTGCTTAAAATTACCCTATTTCAAGTGCATTCCAATCATTCATGCTTATTTTGGGATAACAGCATTTCTTGCATAATCTGTACTGGCATATATACGTAAATAACAACTTTGGTTTTAATATCAGTACAAATATATACTATTTGGTACATCTTAAGGATTCACATCTGTATCATCATCAACGACTAAGTTAGAAATACTTTGATGCATAGATTCTTAAACCTGAGGACAGTTAAAAGCAGGCTTTAAATTCACTTTTGTTTCATATTCTAGATATTTCTGATTCCCAATAAATACAAACAACCGTCTCAAATTCGGCAACTGGAGGACAATCCCCCAGTTTCCGAGGGCCCTATCTTCAATGCATTCCAATCGTCCGTGCTTATTTCTGGATAACGGCCTTTCTAGTGCCAAGCAACTCCATAATTTGAGAAGGGCCTGCAATTTTCTCCCCGCAGCTATTCTAGAAAAATCATTAGCTTCTTCCGTTTGAGGAATGCCATTTGAATAATATTTTACAATTCTTTTCCGCCATTTTCTCCTAATCGACGAAGAATTTGTTGGAAAAATCCGAGCTTCCATGTCATTTCCTCAGTAATTAAAGAATCCAGGAAGGCAGAGGATAAATGTTGATTACAGCCTGAAAATATTTACAATTGCTATGAAAACGACAGGACAAAGCTGATTTATTTATATTAGAAAACTTGGAATGCTGAACCGATATATTTGATTGTTGCTTTTAGTTTGTTCATCCACTTGAAGAAATCATTAAAATAAGTAATTTTCCTGTTTTTAAATAATCAAATAGGGTGCTATCATAAAATAAACCATGTTGTATTATAAATCATCAGAATATCAAACTATACCTGGCTAAAATATAAACTTGTTTGCTGTATAAATTATGAAAAAAATTAACCATATGAATTTACAAATAATCATTTTTGCATGTATGCAAGTTATTTTCAATTAAAAGACACTAAAACGCATGAAAAAGTTTTTTGAGGAGAATCAGATTTTTAAAATAATTTAATGTATTCATTTTCTATAACCATATTTGTGATATGTATATCATTATGATATTTATGGAAGAGCGTACGATTTAGAGTGTAGAAATTAAATACAATAAATTATGCCTCATTATTAAAATTAATGTGCTAAGCTAATCACAATCCTGTTAAGATAAGGAATATACTATAGTCCAGTTCAGGATGAATACATGATTGAGGAATCACATGAATTCGGAATTCCAATTCATCATTGAAGAAAATTAAAGGTATACATAAATAGATTTGATAAAATATTAAAATATATAAATCATGATTATAAAATTGATGCGCTAGGATAACCATGATCCTGATAAGAAGAGAACTGAAGTCAAATTCACAATGAATTCATGATTGAGGAATCACAATGGGTTCTTAATTCCAATTCCTCATTGAGAAAAATTAGTGGTCTGCATAAAGAGATAAGAATTGAAAAAAAAAAAAACTTTTGGGAAGAAAGATAATTATATTGCTGGATTTGTGTCCTTTTCTAGTTGAGTTCATAATAACTTATATTTTGATTATTATAAAAATAACTAATAGTATTGCTTATTTCAGGTAGATTAAGTTTTTTCGTGACTGGGAGGAGAAATGTTATGAAATGTATTTCAACTGAAATTATTAAAACAAAAATGTATGCAAATTTTTACATGTAAATATAATTTTATTTAAATTTTTAAAAATAGGACTGTTTTACTGTTATTATACTTTAATTCAATAAATTTTATTAATTGATAGAAAATTTGACAAAAACGAATTTTTAGTTTTATATAATTTAATTTCTTTGAATAATAAATTAATTAGAACACAAAGCACTATATTTGCTATGCAACCGAACCGTAGGAAAGGAATACTTAACTTAAATTGAAAGCTACCCTTTAAGACAGATTTGAAACGAGAAACATTTTATCAAGAGTGGGAGCATACATTTTACTGGAATGCATTTATTTAATTAATTTTATTTTTCTTACTTATTTATTTATTTTACAATATTTTCAATTCCAAAATATGTTTTCCTTTCTTTGTAAAACTATTTCAAATTCTTCTTTTTTCCAAAAATATCTTTTTAAAAGTTTTGTTTAAAAATTTATATAATAAATTTGTTTATTTTCCATAATCCATCTCCTCCATCTTCAGAAAATTTATCGTTAACATTTGAGAATTTTCAGAAAAGAAGGTCGCGCTCAAACATTCGTGAGTATTTGCATTAGAAGGTCGCGCTCAAACGTTTGAAAAGACTTCGAAATTTTCTAGAATGATTTAATAAACAAAATGGCGATACTTCGACATTTTTTAAAGATAAATTTGAATATGAAATATCATTTGTATACCGAGGAATAGTTTTGAATGCCATTAATAAATGAATATTAGTGATATTACCTTCTGTGACAGAAACTGTATTTTTATCTGTTTCTCTCAATTATTCTCTATTATAAATATCCAAGAAAATCACGTACCCAGCACGTCAATCAAAAATCATTTATATGACTTAACAAGCTTCCATCCTCATCACAAGAACCAGCTTGCAACAAGCAACTTGACCTCAGTGAATAACGCGTTGCTCGTACAAAACCCTCTCAATGGAACATCGTGTTGCATCGCGTGATTGCGGGCCTGCCCGACGATTTGGAGGGTAAGCCCCGTTCCTGATGAGTTCCGATTTTACACCATTTCGTTTGACGCGTGGAGCCTCGCCTGATTGCGGGCTGTCACAGCGAAAATTATTGGGCAGCAAGAGATGTGGAAATGGTGGAAAGGTGTGAGTGCAGAGGGAAGGTTCCCTCATAAAATGGCTGTAGGAACAGCTCGAGTTTTTGTAAATTCAACCGATTTCGACAGCTGTAACAGAAAAAAAAGACAATACTAAAACATCTGTTTCCTTTTCAAAAATCGTCTGCTATAAATTTGGCATAAACAACATATGCTCCTAAATAAATAGCTTCTGTTTAAAAATTAATAACCATTTGTTTAATTTTAAGATATATTTATTAATTTAAATATTTCATTGTTTTGCATGTTTACAGAATGACCCATTTTTTACCGTGCTGTATATATTTTTCATTCGAATGAGGGAAAACATTCTATGCTCTTTTCAAAGGAGGTTTTGTGGATAAAAAAGAGCATCTGTGAATTAAAAAAAAACTTTCATTATTAAATTAAATTTTAAGTCCATATTACATTTTTCCAAAATGGTAAAAAAGAAAAAAATAGATATTTAAAGTCATATCTCTATCCATTATGAATGATAGAGCATTTCAGATTTTTATATTTATCCAAATTGCCAAGATTACCATAAAATGCTGATATAAGAAATGTTGTAAATGTTGCCAAATTTATGCAACAGACATGTATTACATTTTAAGAGTTATTTTTTCCTTAAAAATATTTTATCAAGATTTAGAATCTCAGACAACAGCTCATTTTTATACAAAAAAATAACCAGAAATCAGGAATATTCTTTAAAAAATGATATTTTCACCCAAAACCTAAGTTTTTTAACGCAGTCTCTAATCTTAACACAAACTACCATTTATTTCCTGATTTTTAAAAATTAAATATAATTAATATTATTATTAGTTTCTCAAAACTTATTCGTCAATTTCGGAATTTTTTTTGCTCTTTTTATTTATTTATTTTTTGTACACATTGAGCACCTTATCACAAAATGAACATTTCATACCATTTCGTTTGAATGTGTCGTGTAGCATTTCATAAAGATCATGGAGTTAAATATATTTTTACCAAATATAAAATTCTGATGCAAATAACTTATGCTTAATCATAAAACAGTTTCACTTTAATTTTCAATGTTTATTGAAAAACATTTAACTAAATTTCCAATTCATTCCGTTTTCGACATATAAAGTGTATTCAACAATTCAGAAATTTCTTGTTCTTATAAAAGAAAGCTTCATAAATAATCAATAATGGAGTATTTAATACGTCTGCTTTCGAAAATATTTCACGATTCCTAAAAAAAATCACAGGGTTAAATATTTTAGGTACAAATACAAATATATTAGTAAAAATATTTTCTATGAGTATTATTTTATTTATGTTAAAAATTTTAAGTGTAAATAAGAAAGGTCTTGATTTCGAATAAATTATTCTTGATTTTCTTAAAAACTAGCAATTCTTCCGTCTGATACACTGAGCCACTGTCTTCCCAACTGTTGTCCTTTTTTTCTACAGAGTTAGTGGTTATTTTCAAAAATTTTCATCCTCCATTCAGAGTAAATTTGTCATCGATACATATAGCACGAGTACCTTATAGACCCTTTCACACTACCACAATCAGATGCATTCGCTTGCTATTAGAATTTTATTCACTTTAAATCTTCTAAAAAATGAAGGCTTTAAGCTTATATTCTGTTGGGTTTCGAGTTACGTAGACATTTATGGAAATGAAAAAGTGGATTTAGCTGCAAAATCGGCAACGACATTTTTGAATATAGGGAATAATTTCCCATCCAGGACATCAAAACGTCTATCTCTTATCATTTTTTTTTCAAACTGATGAAAGGCATGGGATCTGCATTGAAAATAAATTGCATTCTGTAAAAACTGACATTATTTTGTGGTTTGTACATCCTATAAGAAAGATGGGTGTTAAATTGACTCGTACCCTTACAGGACACATACGTTTCAATCACAGGCACTTGATATTTGACAAAAATGCGCCTAAATGCAACTGATGTCGACTAAATTTTACTCTTCACCATATTTTAATTGACTGTCCTGTTTTCAGTGTTCGTTTTTTTTCCCTCGTCTTCCTTAACTTTGCAAGACTTGGTGGGTGAAACCTACAACCCAAATATTTTTTAATTCTTGAGCGATTGGTTTTTATACTTGTGTTTAGTATTTTTTACTATTTCACATTTAACCACTTTATGTTTCTACTTTGTTTTTTGTTTTTTTATTAAAACATTTATACAATCCCCGTTCGCCACAAATTATCACATGGGGCTTACAGAAGTACGTATTCAACACATAACAAAAGAAAATAAGAAAATTTAACAGTTATGAAGGATTAATAAAAGAATAAAATAAAATAAGAAAATTTAACAGGTGTCAATAATAAATTTCCAAAAATGTTTAAGAGCACTTCTGGTGAAAACAAGTTAAGGAGGCCACTTTATATTAATGGCTTGAAAAGCAAATATTCCATTCTGTCTTGCTCTTGCAAACTTGGAACATAGAAGGAGCAAATATTCAACAGTTTCCTCGCCACCAATGTTACAATCACAGGTAGATTATGGAGATAAGTTAAATTTATATAGATAGCTTTTAAAGTTACCATGATCGGTGAGAAATTGGGTTATTCTATAATTTGTATAAAAATGACGGCATGACAGTCTCTTATTAATGAATGGGAAAATTTCTTTGTTAAGCTCTTTTTATTTGGATATAAGAATGATTCCAAATCTCTACCATGTTTTCTCTCTTAATCTTTCTGTATAAGGGTTTAGGAATGTTAACGGCAATGTCGATTTTCCTTTTAGTGGCAGCCTTTGCCACCCAATCGGCCCGCGGAATTTTAAATTCGGTTGAATCATAAATTTATTGTTATAAAAGGTGGTTTTAGAATTTTACTGCCACATTTTAGGCTATTTTATCTTCCCATGTGGTTCATAAATCTCGTTTTAAACCTATTCTTATTTTACCACATGATTGGAGCAGTATGGCCAGGTAGGGCTCTTGCACCATTAAATCATATAAAATGAACTAAAACAACCTAAAAACTAATTAACATATATTAAAATTGATACCATTTTTTACCTCTTAAATTTAAAATCGTAATTTAAAATTGGGGATGATAATCATCTTATTTAAGGGAAACCTTTTGTTTCCCCTATAGTTGAAATATTGATGCGGGGCTTTCTACTTCTATACTAACAATGGGATATTTCTTCTATGGGAAGAATTGTACCATGGTTAATGATCTTAGTTTTCGTCAGTATGAAGTCAAGGCAATGATGGCCAATCAATTCAACTTGGACGCTTTGGTAAGACGGTTGAAATCTTTTTTTGAGGTTACCACTTGAAGTTTTTTTTCAAAAATAGGATATTTATCCACTCATTTATTTAAGCAATGAACATTGCTAAAATAAATTTCAGATAGATCAACAAACACGTAAAACTAAAAACCTTTAAATAGTGAATAACAAGAATTTTTAAAAACATATAAGGTATTTGTAATATATATACGCATGTATAAAGACACTAAAGAACAGATTAGGAATTAAGTAGTTGTGAAGTTTGAATACTAAACACATTAAAAATGTACTAGATATTTAATAGCTAAATTTATCCAATCTTAAAAGCATTAAAAACGATTTGGGAATGTCATGCATTGTAAGAAAACACTACAAAATCGCATTATAAATTTAAAAGTTGGAAGGAATGAAGGCTAAGATCTTTCAATAACATATCAAAAATTTCAAATTTGTTGACATTTTAATTTAAAAACAGCAAATGACTTATTGAAAAATATATATCAAGTTATTTAGAAACATTTTGAATGCTTTATAAATTTTGCAAATTGAGATATTTTTTGCATGATCAATTAATTTTAATACATAATAAATTAAATCCATAAGCCATTCAATCCCTTTAAATTATCAACCCATATATTTCATAAAATGTATCACAAACTGATAAGCATATCGTTTTAATTGCAATATATTCTTTACACCGTAAAAAATTTATTAAGCTGATCTTTTAAAACTTAAACATAAAATAATCTTATGTAAAAGTTTTATATAACTTTTAGGATATAAAAAGATTACCCTTGCTCTTCAAAAAAATAACAATTTATTCAAATAATATTTAATGATATTTTCTATCACTTAAAGAATGAATGCTCATCAAATTAAAAATTATGAGCTCCAAAATTTCTTAAAAACTTATCCGTTGAATTACAGCTCTCACCATTTTATGTGCCAACACAAAAAATTTTACGCCAAATATTCGTTTAATAAGCCGTCAGAACTATAACAAAAGATTTCTGCTTCAACCCCCCCCCCTTTTTTTTCTTACGACGCAATTACACACCGCAGCATCTTTTCTCATAACTTGGCGAAATCCATGACACAAAAGCAGTTCATTTCGCACTCCCGCAGTTCAATTACAAAATTTCGTCCCCCCGGTATCGAGCTATGACGGATCGGCGCCTTAATACGACTGGATTGAATTTCAGCTGTCAGCTCACGCCTATAGCATGTCAGACGTTTGAAGAGGCAAGAGATGAGAGGCCGATGTACAAAAAGTTTTTTTTTAGTTGGAAATAATAAAAGAAATTTCTGGTTGCACGAAAAATAGGGCATTTAAAAGTTCAGTTTCTTGTGTTCAATCATGTTGCTTCATTAGGTGTCGACAGGTATATTTTTTTAAGGTATTGTTATGGGAAGAAAAATTATGAAATAAACTTGAGGTGCGATAGGTTTCATTTTATATTATATGATTAGGGTATACTACTGCGTATGTATATACATGTTTTGAAAATTGCTTTAAAATATTTATAATCTTTAATTTTCCTCTTGAAAAGAGTTTTAAAAAAATATGAAATGAGGACATAATTGACAGTTTTTAAAGAAAGTTTTTAAAAACTGGGAAAAAGGATTTTTTTTAATTTAAAAAAAATGTATAAAGCAAAATTTTTTCTAGTTTAGAGGTTTGAAAAAGATTGAAGAAATGTATAAAACCAAACTGTGCTAGTTAAATAGCAAACTTTTTTTCAAAAAATAGGAAAAAAAGTTTTTTTTTTTTTTTTTGTCTAAAAAAAAGGTTTAAAGCAAAAGTCTTTTAGTTTAAACGTTTACAAAAAATATTGAAAAACTATATGAAACCTAAATATATATAAGATTTAATACAAAAGATTTTTTTAAATCGTGAAAAAGGACTTGTTTTTGTCTAAAAAAAGTTGTAAATCAAAAATATTTTAGTTTAAAGGATTAGAAAAGATTGAAAAAGTATATGAAACCAAATGAAAAAATTTTGGAAAAGTTTTGTTTAACAAAAGATATGAAGAAAAATTCTTTTAGTATTGAGGTTGAAAAAAGATTGAAAAAATACATAGAACCAAAATATACCAGTTAAACAATAAATTGTTTTTAAGAAATGAAAAAAAGAGGCTTTTTTTTTTGCAAGAAAAAAAAAAAGCGTTACGCAAAAATTTTTTAGTTTAAAGTTTTATCAAATAATTTGCTTATGATTTTGCAGATAGTTCAAGGAATATATATAGCGGTGGTGGGGTGGTCGGCTGTTTACAAGAAGTTCAAGGAATATATTACCCAGTTCCAGAACTAAAAAAATAAGCTGCATTTTTAGTTACTCTTTCAATATTGAATTTAAGTAATAAATACCGTGAAATTTTAAATTCTTTTCGCTTTATGAAACACTAAAACAGCTATATAATACTTATAAATAAATATCTAACTTATTTTCTGGTTTTGAAACCATTGAAAGTATAGATAAATTATTGTACCAAATTTAAACAAAAAAAAAATGCAATAGATTTTAATGCATGCGATTATCCGAGAGAAAATGCGAAAACAACTTTTAAAGATGTAAAATAGCATTAAAATGTCTATAAATTCAAAAATAAGAAACAATGCAACTTTCCTAAATATAACCTTAGAAATAAAATTCAAAATCTTTTATGAAGAATATTATTTAAACATAGTGAATATGAAAGGAAAAATGTTATATTTCACAAAAAATCATTCCTTTTTTGTTTCCTGCTGCTTAGCTAACTATATTAAAAAGGGGTTTTTTTTTTAGTCTAATGAGCTTTTATTTTAAGATAAATATAAAATGCTATGGATGTATAAATTTTACATCTCTCTCAACAGATAAAAATTCAAATAAATTTAATACTCTAATTACTAATAATATTTTTAATAAGAAGAAGTTAAATAAGTGTACAATTTATTAGAAAGGAATTGAGATTTTACCGTTTTCCAAGTCTAACTTCGGATCACATTTTCTGCATAAAAGGATTTTTTTCCTTAGCTACTTAAGAGGGAATTTTGAGATGATAATTTTTAATCAATTAAAAATTTAGTAAACACTTACTTCTCAAAACATATTTCAGATATCATTTACTAGCTTTTAATCACATAATATATTCTGTAAATTCCATATTCTATTTTGTATAAACGAAGATTATTTTCTGCATTTATGCTTTCTTACAATTCTGAACAAAAATCTAGAATCAGCAAAAATTATTCTTAAATTTTACCAAGGACTAATTTCAAATTCTAAAATAATTGCAATATAAATTTCCAAAAAGATACACTTCATAAAATTCTACGAATAAGTGTTAAGCGTATTAATTTTTTTTTCAAATTCTACCCAATAACAAAACGCATTGGCTAGATATATGATTTGAAAAAAAAATTAATAATTTAAAGAACAGTGACTCTTTAAATTTTACGAATGTTTAAGTATTTTAGATTATTATAATTAGTCATCAAAAGAATAGAATCGAGCAATTTCGATATAAATTCCTTTTTATATTTAATAGAAGCGTTATAATCGTGAGTGTTAAAATCGCAGGTGTAATGATTATTCATCAGATCTATACTGTGCATAGAAAAGCAAATACGTCCCAAATTGCTGCTATCTGCAGATTTTCGTTCTTCAGTAATAAAAAAACAATAATCTCGTTAAATGACTGGTGGACATTTTAAAATGATGTTTGAGAATTGAATATGCAATTGAATAATTCTCATTATTTACCAGTCAATCCAATATACTGCATTAAAGTCCTAATACGCATGAAAACCGTTTGGCTCTTATAAAATTAAAAAGACTATTTTTACGTCAGATTTTTTCTATTATTCTTTCACCTTAACAATGAAAACAATAAACTGATTATCCAAGTTTATTAGAAAATTTTTAATGCATGAAAAGGAATTTTTAATTGCTATTAGATATGTATACTAAAATTTAATGAAAAAGGATCTGCTTCAAGAAAATTTTGAAATTAAATTTTAATAAAATGTTTTGAAGCTAAACTATTTTTTACTGTTCATTATTTAGAAGTATCTTTTTACAGAGAGAAAAAACAAAACATAAAACTCAAACGAATTTTATTTATTATTTAGAATTATCTGTTATTATCAGAGAAATAAAAAAAATTGTTTAAAAGACGATAAGAAAGCACTAAAGCTTTCTAAGCAAACCTACCTATACAAAAAAAAAGGATTGGTAATACAAGATCATATAAATTAAAATGTCATTATTCTTTGTCAAAAATATTGAAAAATGGGAATTGAAGAATAGAATTGAATCTCGAACTGTTGTAAAAAATTTATAAAAGACAAAATGTAGAGCCCTATGTGAAGGCAGCAATTTGAATTTAAAAGGATATTTTATGGTTTTTTTTTTTTTTAATAATTTTTATGTTTGATAAAATTTCAGTAACACTATTTCCTCATAATGAATAACTTTTGTAGCAATACCTTCACAATGAACCCAATAAATAAAAGGAAGTCTGCAATTATATTTTTCAGAATTTATTCTTCCAAACATGAAAGCTAAAAATTCCTCCAAGAAAACATTCATTTTTAGCAATGCTTTTTTTTTTTCAATGTATTCCTCAAAATTAGAGTTCCTTATTACGATTTTTTCTTCTTTTATTTTTTTCTAACACGAAATGACGCATGGCAACACCGTGTGAAATAAAAGTCCAATTCTTGGGGGGAGGGAGGGGTGACAAAGGATAGGGTGGGATAGTGCAATGGTTTCTTCGAAGGCAATTTTTAGTCTCGTTTTCTCCTAGAGAAGGTTTTTGAATGAGAAAAAGAAAAAAATACATATTTTTATTTTCTCATTTTTTCCCCCTCTAAAGCTCATGATTGACACGGCATGAATACGGCTCTAATGAGAACTTTCCTTAGAAAAGACACGACGGCGAGATGAGACATAAATAAATGGACTCTTTATCACGCGCACTGATACACGAAAGGCGGGTGTTAAAAGGAAAAAAAAATGTCAGAAGAAATTCTAAAAAGAACGGCGAGCGTTAAAAAAAATAAAAGAACGAAAAGAACTTTAATTTGTGTGTTTTTCTTTCGCTTCGTCATATTTCATTTTTTTATTCGGTTGCTCTTGTCAGGTAGAATAGTTTCTAGCTTTTTCATTTATTTCTTTCCGATTTTTTGTTGTTGTTCTGTCTGCTAGGTAGAGGAAAAAGTGTTTTGATGTACTTTTTACGTATGTAGCGAAATTTATAGTATTTTTATAAGTTGTTTTTTCTAATTTCGGCTTACTCTTTCTACGAGAAAATGATGCTTTTTGTTGTCATTTCATAATGTAATGTAATTTCCATGTACCAAACTGTCTTCTATTTTCGGCATATTCTGAACGGGGTTTATTTGAAATGAGATTCAAATGAAATTTTGAAGGTATCTTTTTCCTTCAACAAATAGGAGTTTCATGTTCGTATTGACAAGCATTTCTGGAATCTTTAGTGAACAATGCTTTCTAAGTAATGTTCTTCTAAATGTTCTTAATAAAAAGGAATATTTCATCTGATTGGTTTTGAATAATACAGTTTCCAGGTATTGTTGTGTATTTTTTGGTGTGTTGTTATGTATTTCTTATAAATAGTTTTAGTCTCTTTTAGTCGCCCGTTAATTTTGATTATACTTCACTTCATTTAAAACATTTAATAATAATTTCCTGTCCCGAATTCTGTCAGATTGTAGGACATTAAGGCTGTGATATTTTGTTTGTTTCACATATCTTCTGCTAACTGTATATATGAACCTTCCTAAAAAAGACTAATCCCATGACGTCATTGAATCAGTAAAAAAGTAAACACCTGGTTTTAACTTCTACGATATTGCAACTTTTTTTTGTCCCTTTGTAAAATATACATTTTTTAAACATTTTTTTTTATATTTTCAACAACAAAGAAAACTTATGTGATTAAACATTTGATAAAACAATGGCAACGGTTGGAATCTCGTGGAATTCAGTAATGCAATCTATTATTGGAAAAAAAAACTACAAAAGAATGTTTTTTAAAAAAATCAAAAAATAAAAACGCATATTGATGAATTTCTACATCATCAAGAACAATCACTTTTTGAGTGCTACAGATCTACTAAATTTTATTCATCACTCCTACCTTGTTTTCTTCCATCTGAAAACAATCTTGAGTAAGTAGTATTTAGTAATGAGTAAGCTTTATTACTTTTCATGTAAATAATCGAAATGCGTTATACCCACCGAAATGAAATTGTAATCAAATAGCTCACTAACAATTAAAATTGCCTCAGATAAAGAAATGAACTGCCAAAAATTGCAGTTGCGTCCGGAAAAGATGAATGGGAAAAAGTGAAACATTTTGCCGTGTGACGAATTTATTCGTCATGTTAAATAAGTAATGACAATTTGCAGTTTAAATTGAAATTTAACAAAAGCTCAAACACATGTACAAATTTCAAAATGTTTAAATTATTTTGAGGCCAAAAAGAACAAGTAAAAGACTATTATGCGTTGTACCATGCTTTACTCAATATCATTTTCTAATATTAAATTAAAATAATAATTTTTTTTCTTTCATATGCTGAAAAGTGTAAGTTAAAGTAAACAAATAAATGTTATTATTAAAATAAAAAATAAAGTCAGATTATTACAACATATTTTCATATTACATATAATCTGCATTTGACGAGTATAAGCGTCATTGCTACATTTTTATGCCACAGTTTAGATATGCATTTTTCGGAGAGATCGAAACAGTTAACTGTTTAAGGGTTGTAAATCTATTTTAAACACCGAATTGTTTCTTAAAAGCATTTATTCAGCACCCGAATTAGAAAATACTTTCGCTGAGGGAGTTTTTTATACGATACCAAAGAAACAGCTATAGAATTAGTGAAGAATTCTAAAGATTTTCGCTTTTTTCACTGATGGATGCTAAAATTTATAAAGCAGGCAGCACCAAGATCTCCTGCAGCAGGTGACATCAACCCCAAGCGACACCATGGACTGCCGTGATATGCAATACCAACCTTCAATTGAGGATCTTCATGTGTTCGCATCCATCTTCCCGCATGGCTTTAATGCAGTCTAATCTCGCCGCTTACAAGGCCTACAATCTAGGACGCTTGCAACACCTTGTCAACAACGATAGCTGAAGGGTACTTAAAGAGCCCCTTACATCTCATAAAATGTCCCCCGAGTATTTAGAAATGAGGGGGGAAGGGGTGGGGGTAGTTCACAAATCCAGAATTATGAGAAAACGGCTTTCCGAAGAGTTGCCTTCGTGACCTGCGAGTCGTCAGCCCTCCCTATCAAGATCTTGATCAATGGCTTGGAGAGCGACGCATGTGACGTCTCTGGCAATTTGCCCGTAATTTATGTGTCCGAGAATGGCAACATGACTGATAGCAGTCTGATAAAGATGGCGGATGCGTTTTGGCCATCCAGTCGTTTCCAGCGACTGTAAAATTGTTTGCTTGATGTGGGATGATTATAGTAATTATGCGAAGAGAAGTGTAAACAAACAATTTTCTCTCAAACTTAGTTCAGAGTTGATATTCAATATATCTTATCTTAAAAGCTGTTTTTTGGAATCATCAATTTAATCTAGTCTGTATCAGTTTAAATGGCCTATTAGTTTCCTAATTATTTTCCTATCGCGATAAAAATAAATAATCATTTACAAATTAAGTGGAAATAATTTTCTATCTGTGTTGGCCATATAAAAAGTCTAGAGAAAGTTTTGCAATCGCCAAAAAACTCGAATTCGAGATTTTGTTTAATTTCCACGGTTTAGACACTCCTTAAGTTCGAATTTTTGAAAAATGTCTAGCTGCCTAAGACAAAGATAATTCAGAAATGATGTGAGCAGATTGTTGAAATTTGGTATGCAGTTATTAATACTAAATTTGGAGATTCTTCCAAGTTTTGAATAAAATCTGTTCCGAGAAGTCCTTCTGATCGGCTGTTCTAATATGAGTTAACATAATAACTACAAAACAAAAAAATATTGTTGGATAAAATTCAGTAAACTTTTTAAATATTTATCATGTAGACACATATCAAAGTTTCAGACAAATCCAACAACTGGCTGATCATCTGTCAATCTGTTTTTTCAGACATATGTAAGTGCGATCGTTCAAATGTACAAAGACTTAAATATATTAAATTAGGTTTGGAAATTTTTAACTACAAGAGTAATTTTGTGACAAATTTTTTTGTTTCAATTGGTTGAGAAACACGTATCTGTAAAAGAAATTCGATTTCTGGATAATATCAAATCATACCAGGAATTAATCACAAAATAATTGTTGAAGGTTGAGGTAATAGATTTAGAAAAAAGGCTAAATTATCTCCAAAGGTCAATATTTCGTAACTATTGTACATCATTGACATGACCGGTTTATTAGAGTACCCGAGAAAAGTTTGAGGAGATCACTCCAAATGGTTTAATGACAATAATGAAAATTTGTGTCTCGTTCTTCTTTGAAGGATTTCTAAAGGAGTGATGCTAAACTATTGACAAATTGTAATAGTAACAGTACTTGTTATACAAATAGTAACAATAGTGACAAATAGTAACAGTACTTGATTATTAAGTTTCTGATTATGTATTTCCTACTGATTAGGAAGATTAAGGTTAATGCTGATAATTTATTTTGAGTCTTCTCATTTTTCATTTGTCTCTTCTCTAGACAGTATTATTTTTCAAATAATTAAAAAATTTAATTATCAATTAAATTTTAAAATTTAAGCTTTAATTAGGAATTAATTGACTGTTCCTACGTTATGCTTCAAAAAGCAGCTGTTATCTGTCCTGACAGAACGAAAAAAACATTAATGGAATATTGTATATTTCATCTGCTGTATTATTTTCGAATTGCTCTATTCCAGCTAGAATTTTTTAATAATTTTTCGCTAGAACTACTGAATTCCTCCAAATAATCCATCATCTGAACGATAATTTGTCAGTATGGGCATTTACATGTATGTGAAAAATGAGATTATAACTGTTTTCCTTTTAAGACGTTTCTAAATATTATTTATTTTTCTCTATGATTTTTATTCTTTTATTGACTCACTTATATTTCCATAGCGATTGTACAAACTAAAGTCCATTGATTCTTGTATGTTATGATTCTATTCTGTATCAGTCATTTTAATTTTATTCATGACTAATAAAAATAACAGATAATAAATTAATCATTTTATTTTGATTATAACAATGTTCTTTTTTAATTATTTCATTCAATAAGGAGAAAAACTTTTTGCCTTTTACTATTTATATATCTATCTATTTATATATTTTTATTCTTTTATTGACTAATTTATACTTCCCTAGCCATTACACTGACTATAGTGCCATCAGTGATTGTGTTGGATAATGTTTATTATTCTGCTTCAAATCAGTCATTTTAATTAATGACAATTAAAAAGTAGGTTAAAATCATTAGTCTTATTTTAATTATAGCAATATTCTTTCTTCGTTATTTCATACAAAAGTGGAAAAACTTTATAACATATTATTTATTTATATATACAATCTTTATTCTTTTATTGACCACTTTATTTTTCCTTAGCCGTTGCAGAGCCTATAGTCAAATCAGTGGATAATATTCAGATTTTGCTTAGTATCAGCCATTTTATTTTATGCTAATAAAAGAAAATAGATTATAAATTACAAATTTTATTTTAATTATGACAATTTTAGAGAAAGAGAAAAAAAACTTTCTCTAACTTGTATTATTTATTTATGTGCATAATTTTTATTCTTTTATTGACCAATTTATATTTCATTAGCCGTTGCAGAGACCGTAGGCAATTCAGTGGATAATATTCTCGAGAATTCTTTTTAGTATGGGGCATTTTATTTTATATCTAATAAAAAAATAGATTGTAAATTATTAATTTTATTTTCATTATTATAATACCTTTCTTTCGTTACTTTAGAGAGAGAAAAAACTTTTTCTAACTTGTATTATTTATCTATCTCAATAAAATTTTTATTTTTTTATTGATTAATTTCTATTTCTCTAGCCGTTGCACATAGTATAGCCCCATCCGTGATTCTGTTGGGTGATGTTTATTATTCTGCTTCATATCTATCATTTTAATTCAACTCATGACTAATAAAAAAAAAGTAGCTTATAAATCATCATTGCCATAAAAGCTGCTACGTTCAGCTACTCGATTTTCGCAAGACACACCACAACAGGCTATCAACTACGAAATCGGCTATAAATTTAGGCCAGCAAGCAGCGGAAACAAAGCTAGCTAAATGCCTACCCGTTTACATCGTAAACACTGACCATATGGCCTCCTGTCGTATTTTCGACTTCTCTGCAAATTGCGTTGAGTCCAAATGGAGAGGGAAGAAATGAAAACAAAATGTTCTTCCCCCGGCCATCTGGAGGGCACAGAAAATGACAACAAATTTTTCGGCTTCCATGTTTAGCATTTGCTACAAGCCAGACTCTCCTTTCGCAAATATTTATAAAACGCGAAGAATAAATTCGTACAAATCTCTTGATGAAAATGAAAACGATTTAGAGCATTATTTTTTTATGGAAAGAATTACGAAATGAAATATTGATAATTTAGACTCATTTACTTCAAATACTAAATTTAAATCGAATCGATTATCTTAAATTCGATTATAATTGAATTAAAATCGAAATTTTAATTTTAATTGAATTTAAAATAATAGAACCGGTTATCTATTTTTTTCCTAACTCCTTGAATTTCTTTCAGACATAACATTAAAATATCGTCTGAAGATTGGATAAAATATCATCTGAAAACGGAATCAAATTTTTTTTAATTCAGTTATTTTACTGAATTGTGTTTGAATTTAAATAAACTGGCATCTTTTGTTTTCAGCAAACGCATACCAACAATGTAAGACCTATATTTTACTATAGGTTTTTAATGCTGCACAATATAATGTATCAAAAAGCTGGAAAGAATTTATAAACTTTTTTTTTCATAAATGTATTCGTTTTGAAATTTCATTCTACAATTATAGTATTCAAAGATCTGTAAACTATTATTCTTATTTTATTTTATTACTTCTTGCTTTTTTATTTTATTTTCTGACCGCCTTTGGAAACAGTTGGTTTACTTGGATCGTTAAAATATTCAGTTAAATATTTTATGCAACTTTTATGCAACGTGTGTTTTTGAGCTTAAAATTTTGAGAATCATACAACACATATCATTATATAAATCCTAATCACTCTGTTCACTTTACTATACGTTTCTGTTTCCTCTTTCTTTAAATTTTAATTTCAAATTGAAGTGAAAGTGATTAAACTTCAATTGATACAAAAACTCTTTTGCTGAAACAAAATGTCTTTTTTTTATTGTGTGCACAGAAAACAAAATTGTTTAGCATTTAGGTTTTATGTATATATACTACAGAATATGTTCTATAATTTTTTTCTCAAATGATTATTTTATAAAATTTCCTTGATTTGTTATAAATTTGGTTTTCCGTATAATTTCATAAAAATTTAAGAGAAGAAAATAACAATATTTTATGTTTTACTTCTGAAGCCTTTTTGTAGTGTTCTGAAATTCTATGAATCAGATTTAGTAATCGTTATTGGGGTATTACAACTTTTAAATAAATAATTTTTTTAAAAAAATTTCAGTCTTTTACAAGAGAATTTGACCAAGATATGAAACTTAAAATATCATTATTTTAAATCAATTAATAAATTCAATATTTATGACAAATCAGGTTTGGAGAAACAACTGGCACTGAAAGACATGTTTTCTTGGAGTGCTCTAAAAACGTGCATTTTTATAGATTACTGATACTCATATTTTTCATAATTCAAATCAATTTTTATCTATAAAGCGCGGGACTTTTTCTTAAATCAAAATGTAAGTGTTTCAAGAATATTTTACTAAAGACTCGTTGGATCAAGTTCCTGTATATAAATATAAAATTCGTAATAAATTTTACGAATTTCCCAAACATTTATTGATTCAAACAGCATAAAGATTTCTTTACTGCATTTAATACATTTTTTCTGTAAGCTATGCATCTTTAGGAATTAACTATTATGTACCTATCAGAGTGGATAATTATACTTAATATTTTTCTTAAATAACATAGAATTGTAAATTAAGAATATAGATATCCTAAAAGGACACAAAAACCTTTTTTTTTTCATTTAGTTTCCTAGAAAATATCATGTTTCATATTCTCCTTTATTTCATATGGACATGTGTAGAAAAACACCACTTTTCTTGATTAATTTTGTAATGAAGTTAACTTAATCTTTTAATTTGAGCTTTTGTCCGCGTGATGACAGCATATTGATAAAAGCTGAAGTTTCCATGTCAGCATAACGTGATCGGACAGGTTAAATTTTATTTTTTATTTTGACTGAAATATCTTGTTTGGAAACAAGTTTCAAATATATTTTTTAATTAAAAACAATTATTCACCACAATTTTTAAAAATCATTAACTTTTTTTTGATGATGTAATATTTTCGAAATTTATCGGCGAAAAACGCCAAAGTTCATCTTACATTTTTATTCATGAAAATTGTAACTAAAACTTTTTTTTAAAAAAATCTGTCCAATGTGAGTTTTTTCATTCTTCAAAGTGAATATGTGTCAAGTTTGGTAGCTCTAAGTCAAATGATTCAGACTGTAAAGAGTCAAAAGGATCATACACACAAAAAATGTTGCATTTTTGCATTATGAATTGAAAATTTTTTATTTATCTCTTCATGTAGTCGTTTGATATCCATTTTTTCTAATTCAAAATTCTGGATCCATTGAATTTACGTCGATGTCTCAACAGCTTAATGTTAATGTAGTTTCGTTTAATGTTATTCAGTTTCATGCAGTTCGTGTGGCTTCCATTTGGAGAAAAAAAAAGATTCCTTCACTATAAGTGGCCAACAGCAGATTCCTACAGTTTACTTTACGATGTAAATATATAATTCTTAGCAAATGCTGTTTTTTGAAGTAAAATTCAACATGTTTTATAGTTAATATCTATAATATAGTAATTTCTGCTTAATATATATAATCACATCTCAGGTAATAATTTTTGAATATTATTGTCAAACATGCTTACTGTTGCAAAATGCTGTTTGTTTGAAGCAAAACTCAACATGTTTATATGTATATCATATGTATAGCATTTTAATCTCTGGTTAATATATATATTAACAAGAGACCCCATATTATCCCGTATTAATTTATTAATTTTTGATATTTGTTGTCAAAATTTTTAAATACTACATTAACTATTTATTTACAGACAAGTAATACTACCAACGCCATCTATTAAAAATGGAAGGAATCATGTTTATATATAAATAACTCATTTTATTACGAAAGCATTCATATGGAAATATTTTTACCGCAACTTAATGACTCATAACAAGTTTTTCTTGTAAACAACATGGTTATCAAGTTAACAGTGTTCTAAAAATATTATAAACATGTGAGTCAATTGAAACGTAGTCCGAAGGGTAACAGTAGAAATACATTCTCTGGTAAATGGTTCTCGCTTCAAAATAGAGCTCTGATAGCGTTTTCGACCTCCTGTATAGTAATGACGTATCAAGAACGAACTGATTGAATCGACTTTGAAGAGACAAATATTTCCCGCTGATGTATCATAGATGTTAGAGGAAAAATATGATAATCATTCTACCACTCTTGAAATTTAAAAACCCTAAATTGACCTGGTTTTGCTCCAAATCATATGATAATATAATAAAACGAGACTTGCCATTTCAGGAGAATAGCACAAGAACATGTTGTTTTGGAGGCTTTCTATAAGAAATAGACCCTCTCCTCATAATAAACAAGACAGTACAAATAAATAAATAATAAAAACCTTGTTTAATTGAATTAAATACCGTCACGTCCTACATCTCTAGACTTCTTCCAGACAGAATTATTTGAATTTAAATAACAGTAAATATTTCTTTTATATTTTTTTATCTTATAGATAAGAATATATATCGTAATTGAATAGAGCATAAGGCGAAACCTTTTTATTATTATTTTCATGGATTTAAACATCTTTGCTGTTTACAGATATTATTGAAAACTCTTTCTACGACTTCCGAAAACAAAAGCCGAAATATGTAATTTACATTACAAACGCTATCTCTCATGTTAATACATCAATACATTGCATAAACAATCATTGTTTACAGTCTGATTAACAACGGAAAAAAAAAAATTTATATTTATGTTGAAAAGTTGCGAAGGTGTAAAATGTATTAAAGATTCCGAAGATAAGTTTGAGCAGATGTTATATGAGAAGCAGATGAAACGGAGAAAAAGAAAAATAAAGAAGAAAAAAAGAACGAGAGAAGCGGGTACTTGAAATCACAAGAGATTTTTAAAATACCATTTTGTTCTTTTTACGACTTCGCATATGGGCGGTTACCATGACAACGGGAGAAGCATTAAACTTTATCTTTAGTAGTCATGCTTTCTGTGTTGGAGTTCTGAGAACGAGCAGGCAAATGGGGGGCGATAGACTTTATCGTTTGTCGCATCAATGATTTAGAGGGGTGCATAACGGCTCTTTCGACACTTACGAAAGCGTGGACTGAATTCATTTCACTTCAAAATTTTCTTTCTCCTTTTTTACAAAATAACAACAAAAAATTTCCTACGTATTTTTCATGACACTCGATCTTTTTCCGTCTGTTTGCTGCTGACTATATAGCAAACTTTCAATGGTCACGGAAAATTTATTTTTACATTAAGGGCGTCAAGAATATCGTATTTTGTGAATGCTACACAACCAGTTCCTTTCTATTACTAAGAAATAACCAGTTTCTCACTGTTATTTGACACGAAGACACATGTTGTTGCATATAATATTTTTACATGTTAGTAAAATGGAATAAAACAGTATTTCAACAACAAACTGTTACGATAGTTCGATTTGTGTGTCAATGGCAAACTATTGTGATAGGTAAATGAGTATTTCAACGGCAAACAATTTCAAATCGTTTGGGATAAATATTTGAAAATATTATTTCTTCCAAACGTGGAGCAAATTTATTTAAATAAATTTTCATTATGTATAAGTGTGGCTATCTAGTCATGAATTTTGTGTAAAAATTAACTTCAAAAGTCTGTAATATAAATGCACGTTATAAGGGAAAAAAATAAAGACAAAAATGTAGAAAATACTTTTAAAAAATTATTATATCTCAGTGCAGGAAAACAAAACAAATTCAAAGCCAATGTACTTTATGTTTGGAATAAGGTGTAGTAGAAAATTTTTTCACATCCTATGAACATATTTGGATTTTTAAAATAAAATTAACTGAATAATATTTTGTGTTTGAGGCCTTCACCTGATTTCTGGTCTTTTGCAGCTTCTAATCGTCCCATTACTAAGCCGCCGACCAAATTAAGAAATAGAAGTCAATGCTCTCAGATAAGTTTGTTTTTTCTCTCCTTTCATACTTTATCTCATCAAGTCTTTATGTGATACTCGTAGAGTCGAATATTAGCAAACAGAAATTGACCTCGATCTTATAAAAAGGTTATATAGAACATTAGAACAGCAATGATTTGAAGTGCAATTACCTGAAATCTTCCTCATTAGTATTTGCAGAGAGAGAGGGATATATATATATATATATATATATATATATATAATCATAAAATTATTAAAACAATCAAAATCCATTTCTTGATCAACAAAATTAAAATGAAACCAACTAGGTCGAAAACGAAATTAAAACTCAATTCAGAATTACACGCAAAAGTTCACAAAATGAAAGGTAATTGAATAAGAACCAAATAATGAAAAGTAAATGAATGAGAACCCAATAATGAAATAAACCTACAATACAATATTCAAAGAGTATTTAAACGAAACAGAAGTAAAAATGATTAATCTAATGATTTTTCTAATGATTTTTCTATGGATTATTTTGATTAGGTTGTCTTATTTTGTTAATTAATTTATATATATATATATATATATATATATATATAGAGAGAGAGAGAGAGAGAGAGAGAGAGAGTGAGGGTGAGAGGGTAATAGATAGATATGGAGAGAGAAGAATGTTTCACAAGATTTTTATTGTCGTTGCCTTGTGAAAAAACATCTTTTCAGATATCTGAATTTTCATGCAAAACAGATATCTCAAATCTCGGTCAATTAATTGCTTTTTAGTCCTTTGAATTTTGATAAAAGATTGTGTATACTGCATAATTTTTTTTCTTTTTTATATACATAATTTTCTAGTTATTTCCTACTGTTTTTATAACTCGTTTAATTTTTATCAATAATATTAAAGGTGAGTTCAGTAATTGTACTATACCTGTTACCTCCATTCCAATGACAGTAAATACTTTTAATGGGTGGAGGTATGATCATTACCATTGGCGCAATTTAGCCAAATATGGCTCTTACGCCAAAAAATTCTAACTCAAACTCAAACCAATGTCGTTACCATAGATGTATATACTTTTCCGATCATTAGAATTGAACATTAGTTTCTTCCTAGTGCTGCTACAATGACTGTCAATCAAATTACCTTGGATACTTAGGCAGAATGGGTAACTACTTTAGGATTACGATATGTCGCATTTCAGCCCGTGATAAAGGGGAAAATAATTTATTATCCTCAATTTAATGGGTATTAAATGACGGATATTTAATATCTATTTAATTGAGAATAATACAAAGAAAATAATATTGCAAAGATAACAATAATGATGAGGATTCAAAATTAATAGACCCGTCATCGATGGTGGGGTCCTTAAGGAGAGGTTTGGGCACGAGCTACCAAATTCTGATTTCATTTTTTTCACTTTGTGTAAGTCACAGCATATTTGAAACAGCAGCCGATGGTATCTGAAAAAATTCAGAGCAACAAATAATCATCAGTAACAGTTTCAAGTTCGGGGAGTCAAATTGAAAAATCATATAATCTCCTACTAGTAAAATGTATATTCACTTTTCATCTAAAATATGATAAAACATTCATAGAATCGAATCACACGTGATACACTTAGAATGGGAGCCTCTCTTTTAGATTTGAATTGACTATCTTACAGGAATAAAGTCAGACGTAAAAATTCACTTAATGGGGCGAAATTAAGATGGAAGAATGACGTAGAATCCATGAAATATGCTCATCCTTCCGAATTTCTATCCCTCGCGAAATAGAATCGTTGGAAAGTGAGAATTGTCTCGAAATACTGAAAAGAACTATAACTTTTAGTGATCAAACGTCCTGGATTAGCTGGAACTACCTTGATTTCCAACTTACTGTCTAACTTTTCCTTATGATTTGTATAAAAAATTTCCGAAGTCATCCTATTTTAAGGAATAATTAAGATTTTATTTTTAATAAAGCCCTTTAAATGTTGTTGAATTCCAATTCTGTATAATAATTAACAGTCCAAAATTTCTGAATTAACTAGGACAATTTTGATTTCCAACTTCTTGAGCCAACATTTACTTCGTAAAGAAAATTGCCAGGTCATCCTATTTTAATCAAAGTTTGATAATAATAAACAGAATAATCAAGAATACTCAAGGTTAATCAAGGTTTTATTTTTAAAAAATCCTTTAAATGATTTTGTATTCCAATTCAGTGTAATTGTTAAGTATCCAAATATCTTGGAACAGACGGGCAATCTTGATATTCGAATCACCATTCCAGCCTATTTCTCTTTCCAACTTAATTAAAATGTTTCCCATTTTAGTTGAAAAATTCTGAGCTCTTTAGTTAACAGCTTTTGACCTTGAATTCAGAAACAGGTTTTGGAGAACATAAACATAATTAAGGAATAATTAGCATTCAGTCCCTTAATGGTCATGAAAGAAATGCTTGTTGATTGAACAATAAGCATCATCTACCCTCAATCCTCCACCCCTAAGAAGAAAAAAAGATACGAACTTCCTTTTTTTTATAAAAAAACACATCTTATTCCTGGTAGTTAGCTAACATAACAGATCATTCACTAACCAATCAGCTGAAAGTTCAGCAGTGTTGCCATTCATCTTTGCGTCTCTGACAAAATGATGAATTTAAGCTGATCGTCATTAGCGGCCGAGGCGGCAATGAGTCCAGAGGCTACCATGGGGAGATTTATGACCGAAATTGACGGAGTTTAAAAGCGAAACGCCTTTTAAAGTTAATATTGATTAAAATCTTTGACATCTGCCATTATTAAGTCAATGGAACGGATGAGCGATGATTTTTAGACTCTGTTAATTGGAAAACAGGTGCCGGTGTAAGGCGATTTGCTCCGAAGGTAGGCATCCCCTGAGGGGATTAACTGTGTTTGCCTGTATGAATATCTTATCATCACAGGCATAACAAATGCAGGTGGAATCACTCATTTCTGCAGTTTCAGTCGGAATCTTAATTGGGTTTTACTAATAAATGTAGTTCATGCAAAGCAGCGATCGAAGAGATGGAATGAATTGTTAGGATCAATACATTATATCTTAAATCAGCTTGTTTCTTGAAAACTGGTGATTAAATGTAAAATATCAAAGCATAACTTTATATATTCTTCACTAAGAATACTTATTTATTGATTGATATTAAATTTCTAGCTTTATAGTTGGTTATGAAGGCATACAAGGGTCTTTACTCATCCGCTGCTGTGTTGTTCTATAATATCAAGAATACCAAACTGACAATCAGCATGGAATATCTTTCTGGCAAACCATAACAATATATAGAAAGGTTTTTACTAAAGATATCCGAAATCAACATTGGCCAATGACTAATTATTAATCGGACCTTTTCACTTTGAAGGAATTTTAAATTTAATTATAGCAAGGAAATTGATATTCAAAGTAAAAAGAAAAGAAAGAAAACAAGGTTGTTGAAGAGAAGAGATTCTAAAAGTGAAAATAAAAGCATTAACTATACCTTGAATTTTTTAATACTGTGACCTCATAACTATGTCAATCATTCCTTCTTAAACCAACTCTTTCTTAAAATATGGTGATTGGAATTAAAGTATGTGAAATATCCTCTTTTTGTTTTGTTCTGTTACATCAAAAGTAGAATAGCTTTGTGGACTAGAAAGTATAACATTATGTTGGGTGCCTTCTCATGTAGGCATTGTGGACAACGAGGAGTCAGATAGTGCCTCCAAATCAGCAACTACTACAGCCAATATTAATATCCTTGTTAGTGATTTGAGAAAACACGTAACTTTGTTCAATCTTTCAAAATGGCAGACACAATGAGATCTGTTAACAGAAAACAAACTTCATAGTGTTAAACCTCGGGTTGAACTTTGGTCATGTCTTCCAAATAGAAAAGCAAACATCATCTTAACCCATTTGAGCATAGGTCATCCTAGTTTCACCCATCACCATCTACTTTTTGGAGAAGAGGCATCAATGTTTGATGTTGTCTATTTTTATATATATATGGAAATAATTCACATTAAACCATAAATTAGAGCGATTTTTAAAAAATTCGGATCAATAATTTTCATTTCAAATTTTTACTATGCATCGAATATAATTATCCTATTTCGTTTAACAATTGAGTGAATTTTCAATAACTTTTACTTCCATTTGATATAGGCTCTAAATTATTATATTTGAATTTTTAGAAAACCAGGAAAAATTGTGAGTAAAGAACAGAACTTCTTTCATGGTAATGGTGAACGACAGTTACAAAAAAAAAACATTTGACGTGAATTTAGTTTAATTAATTTAACCTTTTAAATTAATCTAATGTATGATTTTTGGAAATTAATCCTTGGTATATGGTTATTAGATTTTGAAAGTCATATTTCAGGCACATTTTTACCAGCCGATTAAAACAAAAATTTGACATAAAATTACAATTTTATTCGTAAAATCACATACCAAATTTGATATATTTAAGTAACTGTGTGTTTGAAATATCGTGTTGACTTGTTTCTGAAAGTATAGACGAACAGAAGGTTAACCCTTATCTGGATTTGGCTCAAAGTTTGATATTTGTAGATAAATTTTACATCTGATTACTGAATTTTATTAATATAGTCTTAATCAATTATCACGTTTACTTGTATTTAAACAATTGGACAGACAATCTTCCCCTTCTGGGAGTTTGTCTAACATTTAATAGAAATCTATAAATTTAGTGTGAAGAGCCATGTATTAAATTTTATCCTTCCGCCTCAAAATCTCTTTGATTTATCTTTGTCTCAGGCAGATAGTCAGACAAAAATGTGTTTTCGAACACAGGGTCGACAAAAACGTGTATATGACTTAAAATTTGTTCGAATTTTTAAATGGTTTTGATACACCACCTATACTTTGTAAAGGAAAAATAAAAATCATGAATTCTAAATCTTACCCCTATGGCTGCGTACTTCTTTAAAATCAGTAATTAGATGCTCAAATATTCCAAATTAAATTCAACATTTCAAATATTCAAATCTAAGCTCAGCATTTCAAGTATTCAAATCTAAGTTCAGCATTTCAAATATAAGTTAAGCAAATGAATTCAAATATTTTTCAAAGAAAATGAACTTACACTATATGTTGCACGATGATAAAATAATAAAAAGCTGTAATATAAAACTAAATACTCTTAACAGCTAAAGAACATGGGGTGCAAAAGAAAATGAACTGATTTCCTTCCCGTGATTTCCGAGGGGAACACAGCTAGAGGGTTAAATTCATTTAATTTTCTTTATTTCTCATACATAAAAAGGCATAAAATTTTTTTATTTCTTTCAACTGAACTGTTCTATCTGCGTCAACCATCACACTTGTCTGCACTCTGGTTAACGACGACACATGTCTCAAGACGCGAATCTCGAAATTTTTCTGTCCAGATCCTAATCCTCTTTCTCACAATTTACAGTGATCGAAACAAACCGCTCACGCCCGGTCGCATTGACAGCACCTTACAAATTATAGCCTATCGTTAGACACTGAAATTATTCGACTCTCAGAGCTCGATAATTAGCGTTAAGACTCCTCGGAGAGTCTTATGGTGATAAGTGGCCGCCATTTGGACTGACAGCCCGAGCAACTGGCCATTACCTCACCCAGAAGAGAGCTTAACGAATCCACTTGGCAACTTCCAGAGGGCCGATTTTTGCGCTCCTTCACGGCACTGATGCATCATTGCGAGCTGAAATGATGCATTTTGTGGCATTTCAGAAATAATGATGTCGGGATTCTGCCACTCTATTTTTCAACAAAAGGGTCAACATTTTGAGGAGTTTTGGTGGTGTTTATTAATCCTTTGTTCTCGGATGGTGACTCTCATTCACCATTCAAGGAATGAATCATTTTGATGTTTTATTTCATTTATTTAACTTTGATTATCAAAAATGCTTACAGAATGGTAAGAAGATGCAAATTAATTAAATACTTCTAAAAACTTTTCTTTCAGAAAGAATGAAGTCAGGTTTTTGCCACTCTATTTTTCAAAAAAGGAAAAAAGGTAAATAAAATCCTATTTTATGGCTTGTTTAACGCTTAAACCTCTGGCTGTGTAATTATTTTAAATCGCTAGAAGCGATTTTTACAAATAAATGGAAATATTTTTCAAAGAAAGTGAACTGATACTATATGTTACACAATAATGATATCTATACATAACATAAAATGAAGTCTCCTGTGAGCATCTGTTTATTTGAACTACAAAAACTAAAGAAATATTTAAGGGATATTCGATGTATATTTATATCGTTTTGTAGAACGTTTATTGAGAAAGATTTTAGTCAAAATATAAAAAGTGAGTTTTATAATTGCGATTTTAATCAATCCGCGCATGCGCGAAAAGTTCAAATTGCGCATGTGCAAATAGCAAGAACTATGATATACATTTCTTTGTTTATATCTGATTTTATACAGCGATTCAAATCCCATTAAGCCCAAAAGAGAGAAATCCAACCTGGTCGGAACACATTAAATGCCAAAAAGCTTAGTTCTATAAAAAATTGTTTTGTAACTATTTTTGATAATTTCTAAACATATTTTATGTTTGTTTGACGTAGAGTAACATATTCGTGTAATATCGGGTGGAGGTTAGACTTAAATTTAAAGCTAAGTTTTCGTTTTGGATGCCATACCATGGGCAACGCCGAGCGGGTACTGCTAGTAATATAATAAAAAAAATCTGTAATCATTAAGTAAGCACTCTAAACTGAGAAAAACATGGGATGCTACAGAAAATAGGCAAAGGACAGATTTTCGACTCACGGAAATCACAGAATAAGTATCTAGAAGGTTAAATGTATATTGTGGCAAATTGTTTACATCTAGTTTCATTTTATTAAATAACTCTAGTGCGTTCATTTCCGAACGTACGTTGATAATAATAAACCATCTGTGAAAGAAAAAACATTAATTTGACATTAATTTTGGAGAGAAAGTAATATCGGTTTTTTTTCATTTGAATGTGTTGGGTGATGCAGTTCAGTGTGCATGTCATATCAGTCAAATGGAACGGCTTAACTTTATAGAGGGAACCAAGAATGGTGACAAGTATGTTGATGTGCTGAAGCATCAATTGCTTCGTAGTGCTTGGGACATGTTCATCAGGCAGAAATATGTATTTCAGCAAGATAAGGACCTAAGTTTGAATTCAGATGTAAGCCAATCGGTACAGAAATGTTCGCAATTTCAGTGTTCTACCGACGTAACACTTTATTACAACTGAATTTATTAGGCTAATTTTACCGAAACAATATTAAAATTTTCCAAAAATGAATAACTCCTCCAGAAAAAATAGTGACTTTACCTACATAATTATTTAAACCGATAATCATCGAAACTAATTAGGAAATCAAACTTTTCCCTTCTTTTTAGCTTTAACTTAATTTTGAATCTAAATTTCGCCTAACCGATATGCAAATGCTTACAATTTCAATAAGTTTTATCCACACAAGACTTTATTATACTTAAAATTAATTGTATTAATATTATAAAAAAATATTAAACTTTCTCAAATATAAGGGATTTTATAATATAAGAATCACATATTGATTACTCCTAATACCCTGACACGGATGAAATCTGAACGACAGGATATTAAGTTGGTGGAAATTAAGACTGCATTTTGTGGGCATCACCGGTCACGTAACAAATCTTCCCTTAGGAATCACGTATTGTCATTGGCAGAAGGTTAGTTGACAGATCAACCTTTCTGTACCCATCCGAGTTGTGAGAATCAGTTACCATACTTGAAACTTCTCATCTTCATGTATGAGGTGTTTTCCGGCAGAATTTCCTAAATGATAAATCAAACATCACAAAAATAATTTCTGTACATAATAAACTAAAATATCACAAAATGATTCATTTTTCTAATAACTGACGAAACCAATTAAAAACATATAAACTATTCCGCCAACTAATCCAATTCTTTATTTTGAAATTATTGTTTTGATTTAACTCTTTTCTAAGAATTGAGAAAACCTTTTCTATATCACTAAATTTTACTGGTATAAGCTTTTAAAAATGTTATTGATGATAAATTTACTTAATATTATCTTAAAAATGATAAAATTCCACACCAAAAATGATTAATTCTCCTTTATAACAATTTAAACTGAAAATTACCAAAACTATATAGGAAGTTAAACTTTTCCCTTCTTTTGAACTTTAACCCAACTTTGGGTCCAAATTTCACCTAATCGATATGGAAATGTTCACAGTTCCAAATAACTCTACCGACATATTCCACAGATAATTCCGAAAGGCATTAAAATAATCTCTATCCCTTCCATCCAACAAGTTAGCTATGCGATGCAGTATCTTAATAGATTTTCAGCTGAACACCCCCACAATAACACAGCGAGCAAAATGGCTTTAACAATCGAACGCAAGCTACTTTAAGAGTCTTAGAGGAATTCGTAATTTGCCAAGCACCGACCGTTATTTACCAATCCAGCCTAACGGTCAGTCCTCGCCCGCCGAACTATGCAGGTCATATCTTTTATCAAAGCGAGTTTAATGTAAATTTTAGAGTTGGCCGGCGATTACTGGTGGCGATTCAATGGCCAAAGTGCATTCAAAATGAAACAGCGTTCCAGGGCTTATAGTTGCCCAAGTCCGGTGAAATGTCCGAGGCAGGAGACAAGATCGGCCTGATTTACGGGAATCGATACGAGGCCGTGGAATTTCAAGCCAAATGGCGCGCAAACTGAGCTTTAGCCGCGATGTTCGACGAAATGGCAAAGGTGATGGAGGTGGAATTCTTATCGGCTGCTTCTGTTGGGGTGAGGTTGAGATCCTTGAAATTATTCGCTTTCAGAACAGTTTGATGATTTTCACGGAGGAGAATATTGATCTCTGATAATTTTGGAAGGCCAAATGTTGCAGTTATTCGATTAAAATAGCCTTCCTTTTGCATGAATATTCGTCTGAATTTGGTCAATATATTTTGAAAGGTATTTTCAAAAAATAAAATGAATTGATTTCTTTTATAAATTAATTGATATTGTTTCAAATACAAATGTACAGATTTTTCACATACATATGTATTATAATACACACACACACATACACACACACACATACACACACACACACACATATATATATATATATATATATATATGAAAAAAGTGCGAAAGTGTTAAAATAATAATCAAATTAAAAATTACCCTCTACTCCTATACTTTAAAAAGGTTTTTAGGAGTATATATACAATTTTTTAACGATATGGAACAGATTCGTTTATAAAAATTGTAAATGAAAAAATAATAACTAAATTTAATTAATTAATAATAACTAATTTTTGGGGGAAATATAAAACCTTCATACATCTCTGGAGGACAGGGGTGGGCGTTCTCTAGAGCGATGTTCGTTCTGCAACTTGTTGCTACCTATAATAGGATAGATTACTGTAGGTTTTCTTAGGTTAAGTGGGGAATTTGTCTAGAATCAAAAAATAAATTAAAAGTTTTATATTTCTGGGGGAATATAAAACCTTCATACATTTCTGGGAGCTGGGGACTGTCATGAGCGATGTTCGTTCAGCAACTAGTTGTTCCTGTAATATTGGAGGACTTTTTTGGTTAAATGAGGATTTTTTTTTTCTGGAATCAAAAATAAATAAACTGAATTTTTTACTTTTCAGACGAAGGGGGGGGGGGTCTAAATCTTTAATACACCACCTGAAATCTATCCATAAGTGTTTAAAGATATTTTTTTTCTCTGGTGTTACCACTTTATTTTGTTCCACTTCAATGTATAAAAAATACATGCATGCCCAATTATTTATGTATGGATTTAATTAGGTGTATTAGGTATGCATTTAATTAGGTGTCGAGTGAGATTGGAATCACCAGTAATTTAATAAGCTACCGAAGTCAAATAAGGAAGGAAGTAATTTTATTTTATTTATAAACTTTTAAGACGTATCAAACGAACTAATAAATAAATTATGTCTCTAATTTCATAAATATAGAGATTTAAAATGCATCACGAATGTAGTAGAATATAACTACGAATAACACTACGAATGTAGTAGAATATACATACATAGCTTTTGAAGAACAAAAAGGATATTGCAATCTTATTGAAATGTTTTTAATCTTTTGCTAAAGTGTATAACAATAGATTTTTCGACGAAACGCTCTGTTTCGACATTTCATATATCAATCTATATACTTGTTCAACGTCGTCTGCAACGCTGGTTGGAGTTTAAAAAATATATAGCAGATGCAAAATTCTCTGTCCTCGTTTAACATCTAGTAATTCAAACTGTTTGTCTTTTTATGTGTGCGAATGTAGCAACGCTTGTATGAAAATTACTCATGGGAACGTAATTTCCCCACTTTATTTACGTTTCATTTGTGCTGGGTTATAGCAAAGAAAAATGAGCGGAGGCATGTAATTTTTTTATTTTTTTATCTTATATTTTTTTTCTCTCTATTTTTGATCTTATTAATCTCATTATATTATGATTCATTATAATCTCACATCACAAAATATTGTGAAATTGTTTTTATATTTTTTCCGACATTATTTTTATTCTATACTAGCTGGTACCGGGTGCATAGCTGCCCCAAAAAAATAATATTAAGAGCAATCAATCAATAATTTGGCCATGTTTTATCGAAATAGTATGAACGGTATGACAGTATATAAAATACGAACAGACTATCATTTTTAAACATTAGATTTGTGTATTCTTTTAGAATTGTAAAACTTGGTGTTCTTTCACAATGGTAATGAAAGAAACTATTTATAGTATCTTGTGACTCGTTTAATATTCGTTCAGAATTCCCTAATTTAATTTTAGAAAATGTGATTGAAATAATTTTTTTCAAATTGATTAAACATATAAAATATATGCATACCATAAAATCGTTAATATAGACGAAAAGAATAATTTTTCAATTTTAAGATGGTGCAAAATTATTTGTATCACAATATTTTTGGTAGTTACGGCAAAAAACACTAAAATTTAAAACCCCCAGGATTAGTCTCCCCAAAACATTCTCACATAATCTGTAATAAAGTTGTAACCTCTAAGAATGACTTGCTTGACATGTGCGTTCTGTAGCTACAAAATATTAAACCTTTACTTGGATTTAGCATTTCTACATAAGCTATTGTCTCCTCGGCGAGTTATTTGGAGACCAAACCTTGTTAAATAGATGCGATTGAGATTCGAATTATTATTATTTTTTAATTTTCATTTTAGATACTTGTACTATCCCTTTAACCATCCCGTAGATGTAAACAATAAGCTGACGACGTTTCATCGCAATCGGATGAACAGTTAAAGAAGGCTTAAGAGACACACATACAAACATTCATTTCTATTTATATAGAAGATTTAGCATTGCATTTTTTTTCTGTTAAAGGGTCATTATTTGTTTCAAACCAATTTATTGATTAGTTTTGAGTATGCGTGAATATTATGGATCGAGAAAGTCCCACCGCAAGGAAGCAAAATAGTTAATGTTGTTTTATATTTAAATCTAAAGCCTATTCCAAATCACAATTTGTTATTTATTTCTACCAGTGGGAATATAAAACGGCACTATAACTTTGGTTAGTTAATCTGTTACAATTATATCGGAGATAGATTGTAACAGGATAACAAGCTGTCTAGACAGGAGCAGCTTCTAGTATAATTGAGAAAAGACTATAATTTTGTTTTATTTTCAGATAAATAATGTATGCATATCTGAAAAA
Organism: Argiope trifasciata; assembly: GCA_026543055.1. Classification (NCBI taxonomy): domain Eukaryota; kingdom Metazoa; phylum Arthropoda; class Arachnida; order Araneae; family Araneidae; genus Argiope; species Argiope trifasciata. The sequence goes on from JAPMOQ010036143.1 coordinate 1,247,552, forward strand.
TATCTTTTTCGCAGACACAAGAAAATGATTCTAAATTATCTAATCGTTAGGTACCTTCCTTCCCTTTCCAGTCATCAATTATTCTACTAACTATTCACTGAAGTGAAAATGAAGGCTTCATTTTATTGTTTTGCAATTTGCTTAAAGTCTGCTTTCTGTCTCATGCCTTCATTATAGAAGAAGTCAAATAAGAAGAACGAAATAAATAATACTTTCTTAACGTAAGATAAAACCCCATTATTACTTTGTTTCATTAATGAATGTTTACTTAAATTGATGCTACCTACTAATGTTAACTCAAAGAGAATTCCTGCTGATTGTTTTAAAATATGTCTATTACAATGGCTTAGCCAAATTTAAATTTTAATCGGTAATATCTTTAATAAATAATAAAATAGTTAATAATCATCATAAAATATTCAGTTTCGCAATTTTCATCTAACGCTAGAAATCAAAGAAAGAAGATTCTGTTTATTCTGTCTGCTATCAGCCCAGTTTACATAAAGAATCAGACAGCGAAGTCTTATTGCGATTAACTATAGAAATTATATTGATAAATTTTTAATGATATGATTATTTAATTGGTCTTGATACCATAAAGAATGTTTGTACAATACGCAACTAATCGTACTAGTGTAAGGCTATTAGCATGACTTTGATATCTATTACTTACTACTTGATAGCTTAAAATTATTTTGTTGGAGGAATAATTACTATCCTTATGATTGAAAATTTTAATTGCGTTTAAAAGGAGCCAATATTGCCTTTAAACCATTTGGTCGTCAAAGACAGTTATTAAATCACAAATTTCAATTAGTAAACAAAATATAAAAATAATAGCCTCACAAAATTTCAAAATAAATAGTTCAATGCACATACAATAAGTCAAAATCCAAAACTTTCAAGTGCGAACAAATTTTGGAGCGAGCGTTTTTATTGAATTATATGCACAGTAACCCCGGTTAAACATAGATTTTAAATCATTATTTTCTTATAATTTCCGAGGATACTACGTACGGATATATTTGAGTTCTAAAAATGTTTATTTTCCTGCTTTTTTGTTTTAAATCTGATTGAACCAAAATTAATTTAAAGACAATAGATTAATATTAAAGTAATGGAAATTTCAAGATTTCAGAAAAATATTCACATTAAAAATCTTCTGAATTCTTTAGATTTAAATTGCAAATATCGATTTGCGAGATTACCATTTTCATTTGAAGCCATTCGAGGAATTTACGGATATCAATACTTTGAATCATGTTTAGAAAATGCGAACAATTTAGTCCCCTTTACTGAAATGTACTTTGCGTAATAGTGCTCCAAGCAGTACTCACATTAGCAACAGAAATAGCACTTTACAAGTGTTAACGTCACGCTAGCAATAAGGTAGGGATAATGAGCACTGAGTTTGCATCAGTATAGTTGGGTCTCAAATAGAAGACCCTCTGTTCCTAAAACCTCGATTCTTTAATGTAAACATAATAATAAAAACAAATTTCTTATCTTAAAATAACACCATTTTGAAAAAGGCCTCCGTATAAATTTATATCTTCGTCTAACAGCAAAGACTTCTAATAGGGCGGAATCGGACACTTCAATGCCTAACGAAAGGACTTTCTATCTTTGCTCACATAATCAGCAAATGTGAAGTACTAGCAAATTTAATTCTCCAAATACGAAGATATCAGGCCACTTTTGCCACATATGTTACAGAATTACCAATGAAACAGAAGTTTATTCTTAATATATATTAAAGAAATGCTTCTACTCGCTTGTGATGGAAAAAAGATGGGTGAAAAGTGTAATTATTAGTATTATACTTTAATACCATCTTCACATGAAGACTTATTTCCGAAATTGAAATCGAAATGAATCGTCATGTGAACGAATTGAATCAAATTGTCGACTTTCAATAAATTCATTAAAAATATTAATTTTAATTTATTTGTTAAATGTTAATTTTATTTATAAAGTGATTGATGAGAAGCATAATTAGTAAAATAAAACTTTAAGGCTATCTGTAAATGCTATCTTGAAACCAGACATTCCAAGTGAACAGAATGAAATGTTTATCTCTTAGTTTTATGATCAATTAATAATATCCACAAATTTGTCCTCGGAACTCTAACCAAAGAGAAATGATTGATGAACATAAGAATTTAAATTTAAATTTATCCTCAAAGATTTTGTCGAACAAGACCATTAAATAAACTAGTGGAGCTAAAATGTTGAGCTAAGCTTGATAACCAAACCATAATACCTATAACAACCTTGTCAGCAGAACTCATCCATGGAGAAATGATTGATGAAAAGCAGCGCATGATAATTAAAACGGAACTAAATCTTTGTAGATGTCTTCAAACAAGATTTTTAAAGCCAACAGACTGAATCGAAAAGCTGTCCCCTCCAAATTTGATAATCAAATCTTAATGCCAACAACAACAAACCTGCTTCATCCAGAGCTGCAAGCTTCCCGTAATGAAATCATAGAAATCGTAAATCTCTTCCATAATTAACAACCCCCAAGGTATTTAAAATGACTTCGCCGTTAAAATCGAAGCATCTTCAGCAGTGAAAAGACTCTGTAATCGGTGAACACCATTCATTGCATTGTCTTGAGGGATTCGTTGTTGGATAATCAGATTAGGCCAGCCTCAGCTCCAAGCGAGCGCGGCCACAAACATTCCTTTGTGGTGCAACTGGCTGAGAGGGAATTGATTTGACGTCCCCTGTTCCTGAGTATCCGGGTGGTGCAAGCGAGGGGTGCTGTCGTCTTGTGGAGGAGCAGTCGTTTATCGTCTGTGGGGATGCAAGTAATGGGAATGACAAGATCCGCTGTGAAGACGTGACGACAGGAAAGTACTGTAAACAGCTGAAGACACTGGAAAAAGGCAGATTTTTCATGTGGTGTGACGTTTCCTCTAAGGAAATGTCCTTGCTGAGGCTTCCACAGCCCCTGCTACTTCGGAGAGGATGCATGATATAAACAGAAAGAGAGCAGTGTTGGAATTTCGAAGATAGCACTGGGATATCTTCTATATAAATAAAAATGAATGTTTGTCTGTATGTTTCTTATGCACTACCGTACCGCTCATATGATTCCGATAAAGTTTGACTACTTATTACTTGTACTTATGGAATGGATATAGGGATATTGAAATTATCTAATACATAAAAAATATTTTCGGATCCATTTACCGCACATATTAACCATGGATTAAACACCAAATAATTCGCCAAGGAGGCACAATAAATTCAGTAAAGATGCTAAATTCAAGCTAAATGTTAATATTTCATAGCTATTGTACGTAAATGTCATGTAAGTCTTTCTCTGAGGTAATAGTTTTATTGGAGGTAATAATGCGAGAAAGTTTTATTGGTCCTATACGTCAGAAATTTTAACTAAGCATTTATAAAATCTAGCGGTTTTTGCAGTAATTTCCGAAAATATTAGATTACAAATAATTTTACACCACCTTAGATTTCAAAAAATTGTATTTTCAACTATATTAAAGATTTTACTGTATAAATATATTTTATATAGTTAATCCATTTTAAAAGAAAATATTTCCTTCATATTTCCTAATATTAAAATTGGGTGTACTTAACGAATATTAAATGAAAACCGAAATACAATAAATAGTTTATTTCATTACCATTCCGAAAGAGCATCAAGCATTACAGTTCTCAAAAAACACACAAATCTAATGCATAAAAATGAATATCTATTTGTAGAAGAGAATAATAAAAATAGAATAAATGATATATTCTTTTATGTCAATGAATGTTTTCATTGTCGACACGAAAATAATTATTCTTCCTATCATTCTTAATGAAACAAGATAATTATTTCAAATTCCAAACGATATTTCTAATACCATTTCTTCTGCGGCAGCAACGTTCTGGGTATCAGCTAGCTCTATATAAGAACCATCCTAGTAATCTTCTTAAATCTTGTTTTTATTTTGAAAATGATAACTTTCAATAATTATATAAAACTAGCCGCCTTTGGCGACCAGCTGGTTCGCCATGAGTAATTCGTTCTAAAATTTTCAATTAAATCACATATTCATTAGCCTTGAAGTGATTCCGGGCATGTATTGGCCTGAACTAAATATTTTCTTTAAGATGATGGACGGAAAGTTCTAAAAGTACACCTTTTCCTAATAATATTCTTTAATTTTATAAATCAGTCAGTTTGAACCATCGGTTATGCTTCCAAAATATTAAAAAAAATTCGTTGATGTTGCCAAAATATTAAATATGCTTTTTTAAAAAAAGCGAGAAAGGGAAAAAAAGTATTAAATTAATGATACAGATATTGCAAACGATTACATAAATATGCCATTAAGTCGGGATTTCACTGCATATCCTGTCTAAATTCAATCAGGTTTACCGTAAACAAAGAAGATTTATTGAGTTAATGATATAGATATTGCAAACGATTGTAGAAACCTTTGCTTTGCATTTATTTTTTAAAGAAAATATCACATTTTATATTTATTTTATTTTATCCAGTCACGTGCTGAAAGTTCCATTTCTTTAGACTTGATTTACGATCATAGTTGCTTTTTTTTATTTGAACTTCCGTCATTGTTTTCTTTTATTTCATCCAGTCACGTGATAAAAACATGGTTAAAATATTTCTTTAAAAATTCGTTAAAAATAGAAGTTTACGTTATAAATTAAAAACACTGATACCGTTAGAAAGCTAATTTTTTTATCTTTAAATTGATATAAAAATTATGCTTGTGCAATAATATTTTCGGAAGTTATAGCGGAAAAACGTCAAAATTTCGCTTAAATTTTAATTAATTCAAATTCTAATTAAAAATTCGAAAAAAGGGCTCCGAGGTGCACATTCCGGACCTCCAAGGTATACATGTACCAAATTGGGTAGCTGTAGGTCCAACGGTCTGGCCTGTAGAGCGCCAACACACACACACACACACGCACACACACGCACACACACACACACACATTGAGCTTTATTATAAGTATAGATATAGATGAAGGGAAACGGGAGGAATTTTAGTAGCTAAATTATTTATATTGATCTTTTTTACTTTGAGTGTTAAGAGGAAGAGGGAATTTTATTAAACTGGCTGCCTTTGACGACCGGCTTTTTCGCTCAGAATACTATTTTTTTTTCTTAGTGTTTAATAAGAATACATTTATTAAATTGTAACTTTGTTATTTACAAAACAGGAAAATATAAGTGGAATCAGTCTGTAAACAAATTACAACTTGAACAAATTAAATTATCTATATAGTGTCCGTAAGGATTATAATTCAATTATTTCAAAGAATATTAATTTGTTCCATGAAATAACTTATCCTTATTATCCATTATTTCATACTGTATTTAGTTATTTCATAAAATAACTTATCGCATTCTACGAAAAAACAGAAACTGCAGTTTTTAATGATTTTAACGATGCATATTATAACTATTATGAAGTTGGTGATGAGTAATAATAATTTTGAATCAAATGAAACTGGATCTGACTCTAGGATTTCTATTTCACTTACATATCTTTCTTCTGGCAAAATGAAAATTTCAGAGACGGGATTAACCCTTTTCTAAACATTTCTAATATTATTTTGCAGTTCTATTTATTAGCTAAGGAAGGCATTGAATTAAGTGCAGTTATAAATTGTCAAAACGAAATAACATGAAACCCTCATGTAGCGAATAAGAGAAAATTTGGTAGAAATATGCAAATTTGTTGTAGATTTTATATGATTCCAAAATTTTTTTCGGATTCAAGAGATTTGAAAATTCGACTAAATCTCTAGTTCGAACTTTTTTTTGCGATACACTGCTTTCTCTTTGTATACTTTATATAAGAGAAAGTAAAAAAGAGGAGAAAAGAAAATCAAGAGCAGGAAGAAACATCTTGGATGGCAGGAATACCATGCAATTGGCAGTAAGACAAACATGGGTTGCAACTTCTGCAGCCAAATCATCATCAAATATAGGAAGAAATTTTTAGGAATTATAGGAAATCTTGGCGTTTGCTGTCTAAATCATTTAGTTATGGAGCAGTGAAAGAATTACCTAGCTTTTGATGACTATAAATTGAACAGCATCAGCTTCTGTTCTCCTACTTGTTCTATTTTGGTGTAATAACATTAAATTCTATTTTTAAAGCAATACTATGGCTATTTTGGAGGAATTTATTATCCTTAAAACGCGATCAAATGAGGATGATGACATCTTGATTGGCTCTCCTCTCTCGGCTTCTGTGACACCCAAGTGAAACGGCGTTTGCCGTCACATACTTTTGAGTGAACCAGATAAGCTAATAGGGTGTTTCATATGCGGATTCAGCTTTCGGGCATGGAATTCTCTTGTTTCAAAGCCGAGCTCTTACCAGCATGATTTCTTGTCCAATTTTGTATTCTGCCTCTCTTCTACATTTTCATTGTGGATGTCTTTTTCATTGTTATTTTCGTCCATCTGACATCGCTAATTATCAAAAATGAATGAAGTTTTACTTTTTCGTATACTTAGTCAAGAAAATAATCGTGCTCAAAGTTTTGATGAATATCCGCGTTTTAGACCTCTCTGAGTTAGACAATATATTTATCAAATTTGTCCGTCTCTATATATGTCTATCTCTGACAATGATGGTATAAAAATGCTTTGATATTAAAAAACAAAATTTTGTATACAATCTTTGCACACAATTCGTAGATTTTTATCAAATTCTATGCGAAATACGTTCAGATGAAGCCTGTCTATCCGGGCGCTTGAATATAAGTTAATACGATCACTACAAATGACAGCGAAAAAGTAGTACGATAACTTACAAATGAAGGAAGCTAAAAAGAGAGCTAGATGTATAAAATTTGATTCACAGATTTAACATATACAGTACAAGCATTTCTTAAATTTTGAGTCAAGTCCAATGTGACGGTGACCATCTGTCTGTCTACATTTTAAAAATTTGGTATTGGATTTTGTGTGTTCAAGTGACTTTTTAGTGTAATTTTGAGTCAGATTTTTGTTTTAGTCGAATGGGAAAAATTTCTCTGAAACACAAATTCGATTTTCAGATAATACCTGCCAAAAACAAATCTTCAAAAAATCTTCCAATGACGACACGATAGATTCAATAAAAATGCTTTATTTACTCTAAAAATTAATATTTCGTAACTATCGTACTCCAATTTCATGCAAGAATATGCGAATAAGTTTTGGAAAGATCATTTCTGTTAGTTAATGGTGTATCTTTACTTCTCCAATAAATAAGCAGGTTCTGTTTCGTGAAAAATTTTAGCATGTTCGGTGACTCTGAGATTCGCTTTATATTACCTTTTTTTCTCGGGGGTCATTTGTGGTCGAGTTTAATTATGATTTTTTATTTTCTTTAAGCTTCTGATTTACTGATAGGTGATTGAAATTGTCATTAATAGTTAATTTTTAATCTAGAAACTGAATTTCCATAAACCAGAAAAAAATATGCCAGGTTCTGTCAGTTCAAGTTCAAAATTTTGCTAGTTCAACCACTCATTTAATTTATTTTTCTTGTTTAGAACGAGTTCGATAAAATAAGATTAAAAAGAATCGAAGAATCCGGAAGCTCTGAATAAAAGAGGTACTTATTATTCCTGTTTTTATATTTCGATAGACGGGTCAAGTGTTCAGGATTTGTTAAAAGAAAACATAACTTAAGAACGCTGAAAATGGATGTGGGCTGCAATCTAGAATGGAGATATGAATAAAAATATGAATGAGTTTTTTAATACTAGGAATCACAACAATTTTAATGCATTTGGCATGCCTGTTGATTAAATAAATAATTATTTTTAATTCTGTGCTTTTAAAGTTCAGATACTTTAAATTATTTATTTGTATTTATTGAAGACATAAGAGTCATTTTACTTCATTAAAGGAAATATTCTGTAGCCGATCATAGTTTCTACTTTGTATACATATTCTGTATTTTATAATTTCATGTCTTATTAATTTCGCATTTATTACGGATTTCTATTTATTTGCATTTATTGAAGATTTAAAAGTCCTTTTACTTACTTGATTTACGTTAGGAAATATCCCTTTGGATATCATTGCTTTTTATTTGCGAATATATTTTGTGATTTTATTCTTCCAGATTTTATTAATTTTGAATTTATTGAAGATCTAAGAAGCATTTTGCTAATTTTATTTGCTGAAGAAAATATCCCTTTAGATATCATTGCTTTTGATTTGTAAATATATTTTCTGTTTTTACTCTTTCAAATTTTATTAATTTTGCATTTATTGAAGATCTAAGAGTCATTTTACTTATTTTATTTACGTAAGGAAACATCTTTTTGCATGCCATAGCTTAAGTTTTGTAAAAATATTCTTTTTCAAGTTTCCGTTTTGTTAATTAAGCATTGATTGATGGCATGAGATTAGTTTTATATATTTCATTGACTGAAAGAAATTTTCTCTTTGATGTCTATTTCTCTGTTATAAAAATATTTTGTGTCCCCGTTCGCCTTTCGTTAATCTTGAATTTTTTCATAATGTACCATAATATTACTGCATAATTTTGACTTATAATATGTAGTTTTTTTTTAAATCTTTTTTTAGCTTCTTTTGTGTCTAGTACATATGAGTATTAAAGGTGTTGTGGAATGGTTAGTCTTTTGATAGCTATTTAAATTCTATTTTATTTTATTTCAATTATGAGTTTTTTACCTGGGTAACGCAACTTTTGGCACACATCTAATCGTCATCAGAATAGAATATGTTTAGTATTCCCACTATAATCGTGATCCAGTAGTTAATTTCTAAATCATTGTAAATAGGTGTAGCATCGAATTGAAAACATGCTTTAAAAATTTACGATGGCCATGATTCGAGTCCTGGTTCGGAATGGTTCTTCTTCCTTTGTGTTCTATCTGTGAGATGTCTCACAGATAGTACACATGGGAAGTCAGACTTTGGGTGCTCAGGGGTCTTTAGCCTCAGTAGCTATTGTAACCTTTTCCTTGGAAACACGGACAGGGCCTCATCGGGATTTCTTATAACACAATTTTCTTATAGGATTTGGGATTAGTTTATAGCATTTTCCAACCTAAAAGGTTGGAAAGTGTTACAAGAAAATCTCTTCGCTTAGATATAGTGGTATGACACTAAAAATTACTTTTTGAATTTAGAAGGAAAAGTGAAAAATACTATATAATCTTAAGAATGTTTCTTTATTTTTGTTTGCTTTTTACATCATTCAAATGCAACTGAGGCGTATGGCTATGGAACATTCTCCTCATACTGGGCTCTTACAAGAATGACAAGATGGTCAGTCTTCCCCTTCATCTTTTTAGGGCAAATGGTGCAATATTTTCTAGTAGGTATCTTTCCACTTTTATATGCTTATTATCGTTTTATCTCCTTTGTTTGTATTATTCATTTCTTTTCAAGAGGCCGTGGTGGTCTGGTTTTAAGGCCTCGATATGTGAGCAGTGGATTTTAAAATTCTAGACCCGACTCCACTAAAGAACCATTGTGTAAGGGTATCAGTTGCACGTTAAATCAGTCAGACCAAACGTCCTCCCTCTAATGTGGAGTGGGACATGCCAGCTCAGACGCCATCCCCGTCATTTGAAGGCGTTTCAAAATTACCAGTTCCGCACCAAAAATAGCCCTAGTTTTGCTTTATAAACCGTACGTTACTATAAATAAACTAAACTAAACCACTTCTTTTTTTAACAACGATATGTCACTCTAAACAAAAGAAGCAGATTACAATGCGAAATGGGTAGGAATTAACTAATACGTTGTATATTCTGACAATTTCTGAGACGTATTATATAATGACAATTTCTGTGACGTATTCAATAACTACATAAATAGTCATTGAATTCAAGTCACAGAAAAGTTTTAGAAATGTTCGCTCGGTTATGCGCATGTGTTCAAACGTCAGGCTTCTGCCGATATGCTTGTAAAAGAACAACTTGAAGGTACTGAGAAGATAATTGTATTAAAGGACAAAAAAACCATCTGATAATCACAGTTAGTGAACAATACGGAATCCTTTTGACTCCTGCCTCCAATTATGAGTTAATATGATTAAATTATAAAACAAATGACAGTTTCTATTTTCTACAAACATGGCTATAACTCCATAAATGGTAAATAATTTGGTTTTTAAAAGTTTGAGATAACAATTTTTTATTGTTCATAACATACAGCCAAAATCGTGATTTCTCTTGATTTCATAATTGCAGTCTCACAAAAGGGACAAGTAATGAAATTACAACCTCTTCAAAAAAAAGAGGAAATCCGAGTTTCATCTGCCTGCGAAGCGAAAAACATAGCTGATATTTTCGGTTTCGCCACCACACCAATCATTGACAAGAAAGAGACCTGTAATTATAAATCCAACCCTCATTTGGCAACTCGAAGGTGCTTCTCGAAAGAAAAGTCGTAATTGCTCACTTCACTTCCCCTTCCTTCCCCTATCGTCTCGATGTCTGGAAGGAGAGCCCCGGTTAAATGACTTGGTCAGGATCATTAGTGGCCGCAGCAAGAAATCAACACGTTCGCGCCACTCATTTTGCTCGCCAAATAATGGTCATTAAATCTTCAAAGTCTTGGCGATGGTTTTTAAGAACTCTTTCACAACTTGAGGTTAACCTCTGAGATGAACTCTGGCTTGTTTCTGGTTAGGCTTGGAGATCCACCCAGCTAAGATGGGATCCACGAAGGAGAGATGAGTGCAAATGACTTTGTTAATGGAGTTAAGAGTGTGGAATTTATTTCTCTTTTGTAATTTTGACAGGAAGTACTGGAATTGTTAAATTAATATAAACGATAAAATGTTTAAATCCATGTTTATTTTTTTATCTCATGCAATTGTAAAGATAATTATTTGTCATAATTTTTTTCGAAATTCATACATTGAGATTCGACAGAAAGGGAACGCATTTTTTCGTATTAAATTTTTAATGAAAAACATTTGAATCTTTTCTGATAATTAAGTCTCTACTTATGATGAATAAAGATATCTTTCTGCTGGAAATAATTACAAATCAGATTAAATCTCTACTTATAATAAAGAAGAATATATTTCTGTTGAAGATAATTATTAATCAAATTAAATCTCTACCTATAATAAAGAAGAATATGTTTCTGCTGGAGATAATTACTAATAAAATTAAATATCTACTACTAATAAAGAAGAATATGTTTTTGCTGGAGATAATTACAAATCAGATTGAATCTCTACTTGTAATAAAGAAGAATATGTTTCTGCTGGAGATAATTACTACTCAAACTAAATCTCTACTTACAATAAAGAATAATATGTTTCTGCTGGTACTCTACAAGTTTGATCATCAAGAGTAGAATTACAAAATTTGACAATATTTTAAAAGCTGAAAATGGACACAATAAAATAAGTCTTGAAATTTCAACTTGAATTATTATTAGTTAACTATTAAATTATTAATAGTTACTCTAAATTTTGATGTTTCTCCACTATAATTATTTGTCAACTAGAGATTTTAATTCTCGGAAATAAAGAACAAAAATAATTTAATGCTATTTTAAATTTTAAGCACTGTCTTTTAAATAGCACCAATTTAATTTAGGTCAATAAATTTTTACCAGTTTAATTGATATTTTACTGAATTTCGATACTTTCAAAACAAATATTTTTGGTATAGTTTTTAGTGATAACTTTCATTGTTATAAAAGAATTCAAATTATTTTCATATTTTCATCAATTATCTCGGGATTTTCCGCAGTTATTGAAAGGTAAAGAAGAAAGATTCTGAGTGCATATACATCTCACATCAAATATCAGAAATTGAATTTTCCATACTTCGAAGGATAATGTTCAATTAGAAGATGAATTATCTGAAGTTTTACGACACTACATCATTGAACTCAACACCCTTAAGAATGCTCATTTTTACAGATATAGAAAACATAGTAGGTGTTAGACTATTAATAGGACCTAAAATTAATATCTGTTAGTATACGAAGCTTAAATATAGTTTGTTGTGCAAATCATAAGCATACGGTTTGGCATAGAGATTTTATTGACATTAAACGTAATCAATATAACTAGAAAAACGACTGGTCGCTAAAGGCGGTTTTATTTTCAAAAAGAAAATCCTAATATCCTTTACTTAAAATGTATTTTACTTTATACTTCTTTTTTCATATTAAATTAATTAGTTGCTGCTATTATTTGCTGCTAAAGCTCATGCATTTAATTCTGAAGAACAGATAAATTTCAATTAATTCTCATCTTGAATTTTTCAAATATAAAGTTCAAATGTTTGGAACAAATTTAATTATTAAATTTTGTATAAATGCAATATTTTGTGTATATATATATATATATATATATATATATATATATATATATATATATACTATTATATTCTTAAAATATCTAATTCGTGTTCAAATTTTATTGCATGGCAATAATTGTAATTACTTGCAATAGCTTTTTATGAAATTTATATATTTAAGGTCTCTGAAGAAGTAGAAACACATTATTTTATTCTTGATTTTTTTTAAATAGAAAAACAGTACTAAATATTTTCCTCTAATATCAAACCAATTTATTGAATTTCCAATGATTGATATATTAAAATACTAGTTTTACTCTATGTTTATTTTTGTTCTTAAAAATATTATATACTGGAAGGGTTATAATTTTTTTCTTTAATTTCTTAAATGGGGAGACATTGTTCAATTTTTAAAAATCATCCGAAAATTTCCAAATTAAATCAAATTGCAAATTATTCCGAATTAACAAATTTCTGTTGTCAACACTATTTTATTATTGGAATACTTTACTCTTTGTTCACTTTTTTATTCATTTGTTTGCGTAATTTCGATTACCATTACTTGCAAATATATATGTAAATTTTGGAAGATTAAAAGTTATTTTCTTCTAGATATTAAAAGAAAAAAATATATAAAATAATCCTTTCAAGTAATTAGAAAAAGCATATTCATGTCAAAAAAAAGATGGAGATTAATTTTATGCTTAAGAAAATTAAAAATTTCATAACTTTAAGCGAAATATGTCAAAAATATTTTCATCGTTATAAAAAAAAAATGATAACATGAAAGAACGAAACTCCTGGTAATTAATCATTTTTTTCAGTGTTAAGAAAAAAATATTTATCTCGATGAAATTTACGGGAAATATAAATATGCTTTTTGTTTTTTAAACAAAAATAAATACTGAAGCAATATTTTAGCTTAAAATCTGAAGCAATTTTATTGTTAAATCTGTGTATGTTTGTATTTCTGTTAACTCTTTATTTTTTTGCTATTAAATCTTTAGGGAATAAAGAATTTTGAAACACCATTTCGGTTTCATATAATATTTCTTTTATTCAAAATATTCCTCTTATATAAATAGATTTTTTTCGTTATTTAAAGACAAAGAATTGCTTTCTCGTTATTCAGTTTATATATTTACTTATAATTTTTGAAAGTGAATTAAAATTCGTTATATTGTTAATTTGGAAAGATTAAATTAGCTATAATTTCAAACTCATCCTTTGTCTTAAGGGCGCGTTGCTGCCGCAGAAGAAATAATCTTGGAAATATCGTTTGGAATTTGAAACAGTTATCTTGCTTAATTTAGAATGATAGGATGAATGATAGTTACTTTCTTGTCGGCAATGAATACATTCCTTGAAATTGAAGGATATATAAAGGAGAAGCATAAATAGCGTTTATTCTATTTTTATTATTTTATTCTATAAACAAATTATAATTTTCATGTATTAAATTTGTGTGTGTTTTTTAGAATTGTAAAGCTCGGTGTCCTTTCAGAATGGTAATGAAAGGAACTATTTATTGCATCTCGTGATTCGTTTCATATTCGTTCAGTATTCGCTAGTTTAATGATAAAAATGTGATTTAAATATCCTGCTTTAAATTAATTAAACATAGAAAATATATTTGTACCATAAAATCTTTATATATTTGAAAAGATAATTTTTGAAAATTAAGATGGTTCAAAATTATTTGTACTCTAATATTTTCGGAAGTTACTGCAAAAAACGCTAAAATTTTAGTAAATATTTAGTTAAAATTTCAAACTTATAGGATTGGTTCCTTGAAAACTTTCTCGCACACTCTGTAATAAAGTTATTACCTCAGAGAAAGACTTGCATTGCATTTACATACAATGGCTACGAAATATTAACGTCTAACTTGAATTTATCATCTTGACTGAATCTCTTGTGTCTTTTTGGTGAGTCATTTGGAGGTTAATCCACGGTTAATAGATGAGGTAAAAAGATCTGAAAATAATTTTTTATACTTTTGATGATTGTATTATGCTTATAACCCTCCCGTTACAAGTAATAAGTAATCGAAGCATTTTCGGAATCGGGTGAGCGATTCGGAAGCGCATAAATGACAAATAGACAAACATTCATTTATATTTATATAGATAATCGGCTTAAACGAGTACTTTATAACCATTAAACGATGCATAATTATTTTAATTCTTTTTTATAAAAAAATTTGTCATCACCGAATTGCATTTTTAGAGCATGATTCTGTTTAACGTTTTTCTACAAGGGGATCCATAAGCTTAAATCAATAAGATCATTATATGCAAAGCATTCGATAAGACATTAGATTAGTATTTGGTTTTCACCATTATGCCAAAATCGTGAAGATTTTTTAAAAACTTAACAAATGTTCGGTGTCTGGAATGATTACAAGATATGGCAAAAAATTTGTTTTAAGGTTGTAATAAAAAATTCTAAATATTATTTTTGGTAAAAAGTTGCCCTCGAAATTTTTCAATCCATCGAAAATTATTTGTCCGTTATGGCCAGCCAAATGATTTGAAACTTTCCAAACATTCAGTTTTTAACGAATATTTTTATTGAATTTACTTTAATCTTTACATAAGAAATTTTTAAGTGACAAATTAAAAAAACAAAACATTAATATTAAGACATTGCATTAATTTTAAAATAAAATAGATCGCGTTCAAGGAAGATCATTTCTGTGATCTAGGCATAATTTTTTTAAATTTTTATTTACAAGTATTTTAAGACAATACGATTAAAAAATAGTAAAAAATTCTAATACTCCGCTTAGAATATTAGAATTGAAATTATGAACAGAGACATAAATAAGGCAAAGTTGAATTGCTTCCTGCCTGTTTCCTTCCAGTCCAGCCTAGTAGATGGAGTTGCTTCTACCTCTTGACATCTTGCTTAATACTTGAACTAATTAATTCAAATTAATAACAGTACTAATGTGCTTTTACATGATATGATTGGATGTATAGAAATATACAGACAGAAAATTGGGGAAATAGGTAACAGAGAAGTCATATCACTGTCTATCCGATCCATCCGAAGGCAGAGGGATAAAGAAAACTGAATGACCGGGCCGCCGCAACAGCAGCATTGGAGAGAACTGAGGTTAAGTCCTAAGGGCCATCACCGGCCACGGTACAACTCTTCCCGAAGCAAGTAGCTCCCGTCATTGATGGGAAGAGCCAGATTCTCCACCTATTTGTGTGCCCACCAGGGTGGCGAGATCCAACCACCATATTGAAAGCATCTTATCCTCAATTAGAGGTGCCTCCCGGGGGGGGGGAGAATTAATAGAGAAGTGCCAAGTTTTTAAAAGGTGTTATGTCAATCGACATTCGAAATCTAAAAATATTTTGCCAAGGGGGCTTTTGAAACATTGTTACACAAAAATTTAATTGAATTTATTAACAGTCAATAATTATTAGGAACCAACCTGTCCTCAAAAGAGGCCTGCAGAAAATCCATACATTTAAATATAATTCCCTGCAGGGGGCTATAAAATTATTAAAGGAGCATTTATTATAAATGAATTTCAGATCAGACATTCATTTGAGAACGAATAGAGGTCGAAAGCATCATTCTTCAACAGCCGTTTTGCGGTTTAAGTACAACAGAGCAATCCTCCACTTTTGATATATCACTTCGATGAAGAATTTTGATTGATGATGCTGAAATCACTTAAATCATTCGGCAGGGTGGTAAAATCCAGTTTTATTTGTTACCATTTTTTACTAATTTATCAAATTTCGAGGGCTGGTCTAGTAAATTTCAGTCTTACTTCATTGCAGCTACTGAAGTGAGATAAATAGATGAAATTGGATGTTTTTAGTAGCAGTAGTAATTAAACAATGTTTTCTATCAATTAAGACTTTCAGATAATTTTTGGTTTCTAAAAAGAAAATATTCCTGTCATGGCGTTTTTAACATTTAATGTAGTTAACATTAATTTAATGTAGTTTTAACATTAGAAACAAAGCATTTGTATATAAAAAAAACAAATTATTAATGAAATTGCACCAATTCATTAATATGAAACAGGTTGTTTTAAGTATAAGAAAAAAATTATAATTTTAGAAATTACATAAGAAAATGCTCTAAAAAGAGTGGTCTATAATATTACTTCGTAATTCTTTATAAAAACGTTACAAAAATATATTCTATACTGTTTCATAATTTCGTTTCATTCTTAAAAAATGTCTAAATTGATTAAATAAATGATTTTGAATTTATATTATTATTAATTTTTAAATAAAAACATAAACTACTAATGACTGAAAGATATAACTTTTATTTCGTTTGAAGATTCCTTATTTTCAATAAAAAGATCATTCATTTTGGAAACAAAAGATTGAAATTTTAACCTTTCACGCTAATTTTAATATAATCATTAATGAGATTGTAAACTTTTATAAGAAAATACTATAAATAATAGAAGAGCTAAAGATTAATACCATATTTATACGATACCTATAATATATAATAAATATATATTTATCAGATTCATAATATTTGAACATAATGTTGTCAAAAGTTACATATGAATGTAATGGACTGAATTCGTTCTTTACATACTAAAATTTGGAAAAAAGTGTTTCGAGGAAAAAAGACATGGCCCTTTATCTTTCTTCCATAAGAGTTCCTGTTAGATTTATTTTGAAATGATGATTTATAAACTTTCGATTTTTCAGGGAAATGTTTCCTACCTTATTCGACTAAAAGTGAAATAATCAATCTTTGAAGGTCAAATGTTTTCAGTTCCCTTAATTAGTTCAATAATATGGCACACTACTTCCCATCCAGTTTCATAGCATAGTTCCCTCTGATTGCTAAGGGAAATATCACAGAGAGTTTCATTGGAAATTTCTTAATTAAGTAATTCGTTAAACGAGTTTCTTAGTATACTCTTTATACAACTATCATATATTTATTAGATTTAAGTGGTTGATGGTGTGATAACAATGAATTGTTTTGAAATAAAAGCACTGCCAAATATTAATAAATTCAATCCATAAATCTGCCCAAAGACATTTTAATATTTCATAATTAGTCTCTTCACCTACATTCTAAATAATCATTGCTCACTTCATACTTCACATCAAAATAAAAAATGTGTTTGAAATAAAAAACATTGTTAAATACTAACAAATTCAATCCATAAAGCTATCACAAATATCTTAATCCTTCATAATTGGGCATTTCATCTACTCACCAAATAATAATTAGGCGCTCATATTTTCCACCAAAATAGTAAATGTCTTTAAAATAAAACCATAGTTAACAAATTTCATCCATAGAGCTATCTCAAATATCTCAATCTTTCATAACTGGGCCCTTCATCAGCGCACTAATTGGTCATTTCTCACTTCATATTTCACACCAAAATAATAAATGTCTTTGAAATAAAATCATTGTTAAATGTTAACAAATTCCATCCATAAATCTATCAGAAATATCTTAATCTTTCATAATTGGGTACTTCATCTACGCACCAAACAATCATTTGAGCACTTCATAATTCACGCTAAAATAATAAATATTTTTGAAATAAAAAAAAATATCGAATTCACTTCATGAATCTGCTACAAATATCTTACTCTTTCATAATTGGTACTTCATATACGCACCAAATAATAATTGGGCACTTCATATTTCACACCAGAATAATTAATGTCTTTGAAATAAAAACATTATTAAACATCAACGAATTCAATCCATAAATCTGCCATGAATATTTTAACCTTTAATAATTGGGCGCCTCATAAAAGCACGAAATAGTCATTGGGTAGCTCATAATTCACACTAAATTAATGAATATTTTTGAAATAAAAACATTACCAAATATTAGCAAATTCAATCGATAAATCTGCCATAAATGTCTTAATCTTTCATAATTGGGCACTTTATCAGCTTTTGATTGAATTTTTACCAGAGCGTATTAAACATTGTTGATAAAATAAACAAGGCTGGACTTCCATTAAAACTTGTCACCATTTCTTCCCAACTCAGTACTTGCCTTCCTGACAGCTTTCCATCAATCAATTTGTTGTGTGTGTTATTAAATTCAGCAAAACCATGCGCTGCAATCCAATAAAATCCTGATGATGCAAATAATCTATCATGAGGCCTGGGACCAAATTCACATTAGATGGAATTAATTACCTTTGCCTTCCCTAATCGCCTATTAACAGGCCAAAAGCACCCATTCCGTTAGTCCAGGCCCCCTAATGATACGCTGCGGACAGGGTGCATAACATTAACTAACGCTCGCGGTAGCGACAGATTCCTCTTAATGAGGATAAATACCAACATCCCGAGGAGCAGGGTTCTGTTTACAGCGTCGCCCCCCTAATTGCCGAGTCCTGGAGTAATGATTAGGGTTGTTAATAATCCGCATCTTTATAATTCGTGACATTTTTCCGAGTCGAGAGTTATCATTTTAAGGCGAAGCTAAGCGCTGCGACTTTAAATTTCAGGTCTCATTATGTGGACACAATGCTTCGTTCTGGGCGATGGAACTTATGTGGTGTCTGACTTCAGTGAGGATTTCTGGTGACCTCGTCTGAAAGTTTGAGCTATGATCTAGTAGAGTTTGTGAGGAATCTTCCAGAAAGATTAAATGAAGCATTAGTTTATTTGTTATACTGAAGAACTGGTGAGTCCTTTTGTGAGTTGATTTCTGCATTTTGCTATTTTAAATCAAATGCCATATATTAAATAATCTCACTGGGGATTAAGTTTGAATATTGTTCTCGAAATGTTTGGAAACTCTTCCATTTGGATAAACCTTGGCTGTTCCGAAAGTGCTAGTAATCGCTTTTAGACTTCTTGCATACAGCCGACCACCCCGCCGCCACTGAACGTAGCAGTATCGACAGGATTTGATTGCTTTTAGACTAGCTTTCAGTTTCTTGGATATTATAATCCAACGACATTTATTGAATAATTGTCAAGATGTTTAAGTTTGAATACTGCCTCTAAGTTCTTTTGAGATTCTTTTAGATAGATAAAAGAAGCTTGGTAATTCCAAAAACGTCGGTAATTAATTTGTGATTTGCTTCCTGTTTCTTGGAATTTAGAATTAGATATAATTTTTTTAATAATAGCATTGATCATAGGTCTGAACTCTTATCTTGAAATAATTGAAGGCCTTTTCAAATGATTTAACGAAGCTTTGCTATGTGCAAACATAGTAATTCTTCTGGAACTATTTTCTGTGCCCTGGAATTTATAGTGAAATGATGTTTATTAAATAATGATTATGTAGATAAATGAAGTTGACAATATAAACTTTAAATCTATTTGAAGACTCTTTTAGATGGACAAACAGAGACAATCTATTCTAAAATTACTCATATTTGCCTTATGATTTGCTTTCTTTTTCCTGGATTTTATAGCTAAATGTCATTTATTAAATAATAGCATTGATGATAGGTCTAAACACTGATTTCGAAATGCTTTAAAGCTCTTTCAAATGATTAAACGTTGCTTTGTTATGTGCAAACATAGAAATTCTTCTGGAACTTATTTCTGTTTCTTGGAATATATAGTGAAATAATATTTATTAAATAAGGATCATGTAGATTGATGAAGTTGGAAATCTAATCTTCTAATCAAAGTATTTGAAGACTCTTTTAGATGGACAAACAAAGAGGAGCTATTCCGAAATTGTTGGTGTTTGCCTTGTTTTCTGTTTCATAGAATTTATAGTTAAATGACATTTATTAAATAATAGCATTGATGAAATCTCTGAATTCTTATTTTAAAATATTTGACGACCCTTTCAAATGACTGTGTGCAAACAGGTTTATGTTGGATAAAATGTTGGAAGGTTCTTTTCAAATGATTAAATGAACCTCTGTTGTGTGCAAAGATGATAATCCTTTTAAAAATTTATATTTGCTTCCTAGAATTAAAAAAAAATATTTCTATTAAATAACGATTACATACATAAGTTAGAAATCTAATTTCAAAGTATTTGAAGACTTTTCTAGATTTATAAAGGAAGCACTGTTGCTTTAAAAGTGTTGAAAATGCCTTTGTGATTTATTTTCTGGTTTCTAGAAATTATAGTCAAATGACATTATTATATAAGGGCACTGATTATAATACTGAGCTATGATCTCAAAATGTTTGAATGTTCTTTCACATGCTTAAATGAAGCTTTATAATGTCAAAGATGGTAAATCTTTCAAAAGTTTATCTTTGTTTTCTGGAATTTATAGTGAAATGATTTTTATTAAAAAATAGTCTTGTAGATACGTTAAAACATTTATAATTTCGAAGTATTTGAAGATTCATCTAGAAGATTAAATAAAGCTTGCCTGTCCCCAAAATGCTGATGGTTGATTTTTGACTTGCTTTCTGTTTCCTGGAATTTATAATCAAAAGACATTTATTAAAAATGGTATTGATGATAGGTCTGCACTCTGATCTCAAAATGTTTGGTGGCTCTTTGAAAGGATTAAATGAAGTTTTGTTGTTTCGAAGACAGTAACCTTTTATTAAAATTTACCCCCATTTTATGGAATTTATATCCATTTTTATTAAATAATTGTCAGGTATATGAATTAGAAATCTTATCTCGAAGTATTCGAAGCTTTTCTGGATTTATAACTAAAACTTTCCCATACTAAAAGTGTTTGGTGGCTCTTTCAAAGGATTAAAAGAAGTTTTTCTGTTTCGAAGACAGTAACCTGTTATTAAAATTTACCTCCATTTTATGGAATTTATAGTAATTTTTATTAAATAATGGTCAGGTAGATGAATTAGAAATCTTATCTCGAAGTATTCGAAGCTTTTCTGGATTTATAATACTAAACTTAAATTAAATTTTTAAATGGAAATGGAAATTTTAAAATTTCTCATACTAAAAGTGTTGGTAATTGATTTGTGATTGGCTTTCTTTATCAGAAATTTATAGTCAAATGGCATTTGGTAAATAATGGCAGTATTAAATTTGAACTCTGATCTTAAAATGTTTGAAGATTATTTCAAATTAAATGGAGTTTTGTTCTGTCTAAGATGGTAAATCTTTTAAGACATGTCTGTTTGCAGGAATTGATCGTGCAATGATTTTTATCAAATAATGGTAGTGTAAATAAGCCAGTAATCTAATCTCGAAGTATATGAAGATTCTTCCGAATGAACAAATGAAATTTTATTCTATCAAAGATCTTGAATTCTTTTGCGCCTTGATATTTATTTTCTGTAATTTGTCCCTAAATGTATTTACAGCCCTATTTGATTATAAATTTCCCAAAATATAATCTACTCATTTTAAAGTTATAGCCCGACATCTTAATTATTTTAAATTTAGAGATATTCAAGAATTATCTATAAAATTTACAAATATCAGCATGAAGTTTAAAAAGGTAACATTAATTTAAAACAAACTAGCTGAAATTCTATAACATTAGCAAATATAATTTCTAAGAAAATCATTTTGACTTACCAGCGAAATTGATCATTCCCAAAACTTTTCTCATATTCTCTAAAACTCTCATCATGCCAGATAAATCCTTTTATGGCATTGACGCATAATAGTTGCGATACATTAACTTTTAGCCTGAATTCAGCATTTTTTCTGGATTTATGTCATCCTTGGTGAGTTATTTCGCAATTAATTCTTGGCATGCGTTAATAGCATTCAAAAATAGAATTTTCGTTTCAGACAGGTTTGTCCAGACTGATATTTTATAAACAAAAATTTGACACAAAACTGCACTTGTAATTAAACATTCTGTATCAAATTGAGTTTAAATTCTCGAGTTTTTCAATTATCGTATTCATATGTTGCTGAAATTATATGACCTACAGTCAAACCATTGTTGAACTTGACTCAAAATTTAACAGATGTCAAATATATATACCAAATTTTATTTATTTGGCTCTTCTTGTTTCGTAATTATTGCGTTAATATATATTCTGACAACCGGACACACAGACTTCCTCTCAACGGACTTTATTCAAAATTTGATAGAAAGTTGCTAACTTAGTGTAAAGGATGGACTTAGTGACAGACTGTTCAAATTTAAACAGTCTTTCTCAAGCAGTTTTTGTTATCTTTGTTACAGGCAGACGGGTGGACATTATTTTATACCTAATTACAATATGTTCATTATTTTATATGGTGGACAGATTTCCCCTGAAGGGATTTCATTCAAAATTTGAAAGAAATCTACAAGTCGGGCGTAAATATTACATATCAAATTCCATCCACCTGACTCAAAGTGTTTTTTGAAACAATTCTAAAAATGTCTGAGGTCTGAAATGTGGCAATTCATCAAACTCAAATTTTGATGAAAAAAATTGGGAAAAAAATTCTACTGATTTTTTTTATTTAAAAGTGACAGAAACTTGTAAATGACTACATATGACCAAAAAAACTTGTCAAAATCTCCGGCCCATGACATTCAAATACATTAAGTTGGAAGCATAACATTTCTATACTTAGTTTTAATGATGTGGAGAAAAAGATTAAAAGTATCTGCTTTTCGTCTTAATGATGGCATCTGACGGGATGACTTTTTTCATTTAATCCATCTTTTAGAATATTTATCATAATCTTAATCGTCAGGGAAAAAAAGGACATTCGAATCCAGTTCTCCGTCAGCACGTCTTTAATGAAAAGTAACGATAAAAGAAACTCTCCAAAAGTGGATTCCGCTGCTGTCAATGTAGCGTTTTTCTCACGATGATAATTGTAAACAAATAAATCACTTTGTCATATTTTACTGCCACTAGGAGTTATTTATCAATCATAATTGTTACACTTTAATCTGCTAATAAACAGGGGCAGCTTCGACAGTCATCTTTATTGCCTTATCTCTCAGATGGATGATAAGGGTGTCAGATGATTGCTTACATGAAAGGGTTTAACGTGTTCTCAATGGATCTTTATTAGAGAAATATGAAAGAATGTGGAATTCTTTTTTTATACGCTAGTAGAGGATTTAGATTTTTAGTTCTGTTAAAAATGAGAGTTTTGAATGGTTTTCGATTTTTGGAAATTAGAGCCAAAGTCGGAGATAGATGTAGATTTTCAAAGGATTTTGTCTCAGACTGATAAATAAATAAATTAGCTTTAATAGTTATTTTTCGATTATTTTCTGTTACAATTTTTTTTCGTAACAAAAAGCCGAATATATAAAATATAAGATGATGAATTATAAACGAAAAATGCTATGATAACTGACATAAAAGAATTTTCAAGAAAATTCTTTCATAATTTTTGTACAACTAAAATTCTTTTTGTAAGTTCTGAAGGAAAAATAACGAAGTAACTTTTCTAATTCCACTTCGCCCAGCAAATAATTTATATTGCAACTTTTTCTTTGACATAAAGAGCAAAAAATATAAAATACAAGTTGGCAAGTTATATATAAAAATTGTTATGATTTCTTATAGAAGTACTTATAAAAAATTTTTTAATGTCTTTCGTATCAATAAACATAATTTTGTAGACTTTAAGAGAATTGTGATAAATTTTCTGATTCCACTTTAATTACTTTCTTTTTTATTTGAAATGGTCATTTATTAAAATATAACTTTTGTTTAGAGGAAATAAACAATTTGATTAATGAAGTACATTAAAAAATCCAGTTTGAATTATTTTATTTATTTTTTATTATCATAATGACTATATTTTTGTTTGCATAAACATAATATAAAAAAACTAGAATTAAAATATTCATCATCAATATCAAGTAGTTGTAATTTTAATAACAAATAAAAATAGTAAAGTAAAAAACAATATTAAATTTTCTTTGGTACAAATTATTATTTGTTTCTCCAAAAGTATTCTAAAATTTCAAACATTCCATAGCATACTTCACTTGTGTGAGTGCTGGCATACTTAATAAAATGAGAATAATATAAATTGTAATACAATTTGTAATAAAATTTAGGCTGCTGAATTTTTTGAGAAAATTTATCAAATTTCAAACATTATACGCATAGTACTTATAAAATATTATACATATGTTATTTACTTTATTTTAAATAAATCGCAATAATGAACAGACTAAGGTGCAGTCAGTTCCACTGTCAATCCCTGGTCTAGCATATCTTGCCAATTTATTACAAAATGTATATCTTGGGATTTATTACATATAGGATATGTTACATCATCTGGAGTTCAAAGTGACTTTGAAACTTACAAATAGCACTAGAGTTAGAAGGGTTAGAATTTTCCCGAAAATAAGTCCACATTCGAGCTTTGTTTGAAGGCATTCTAAGAAAAATTGCTGTTGGTTAGCTGCAGTAAACAATTTATTGTTATCGTGAATCTCTGGTTCTCAGGTTCTGAATAATACTGTTAAAGAGAACAACCAGAGGACAGAATACATATGCTAAATTTTCTAATAGATCTTTCACTGATTTCTCGATGTCTTCGCATCCTTTAATTTTGTATGCCTCTTCATCTTCAATGAAGATGCAATATGTTAATGTTTTTAGCAATCATTTATCCGTAAATAATTTAATTTCACCAAAGCTTTTATAACACAGAATTTCACCAGACGGTAGTAAATTTCAGAAAAAAAAATCGATATTTCTAATAATGAATTGTACATTTATAGATATGATAAAATAATTAAAATAAAAAAATCCCCTTTTTTGCACAGTAATAATAGAATAAGATAATTAAACTATAAAAAAAAGAATTCTATTACTTTTTTAATAATGACCTCTTCCTCTTTCTCGAAATATTGATCACAAATCTCTCAAAATAATTCTAGCATTCTCTTTAAGGTGTTAAAGGGGTTATGGAAAAAGATAGGATTCCCCTTACCCCTGCTTAAAATTGTGGACCCCAGTTGTGGTATGAATAGACGATTAGTCCATGGTATGTTGTTAATACATATGTAGCCAGAAAACTAATTTATATTCTGGACAAATTTTACCAACAGATATAAATTAAAAATTAATACTCATTTCACATATATTAATCCATTTAGTGTAAATCATTGCGTATTTGAATTATCACATTTTCACAAATGCTGAGATTTCAAACAGCAGATGGCCAATCGTTTGGCAGATTTCGTTCAAAATATAACAAAAGTCTTCTTTTTAGAAAATAAATCTGAGCGCCAAATTTCATTTGTATAGTATTTTACGTTTAATAGATACTATGTTAACATATTTGGAAAGTTGTACAGATTTTTGTTGTATAAATTTCCTTGAAAATTTGGTAGAAATATATAAATTTAGTGTGAAAGCCGTATGCCAAGTTTCAACGGTCTAACTTAAAGAGTTACTTGCTTATAGAAAGAAAAGAAAAATTCCAAAAATAAGTTTTTCGTATTCAGTCATGTTTAAAATATGGAGAGCAAATCGTCGAAATGTTCTTGACGAAATCTGGAACTCGATTTTTTTCAAAGTTATTTTTCTTTATACGATTCTTATACAAGAAAGTAAAAATTTTTAAATATTCTAAATAAAGTAATTTCTCCAAACATAATAATAATAATAATAACCTTCTTTAAAATTTAAGTGCCTCGATGTAAATTATAATAATTTTAA
Organism: Argiope trifasciata; assembly: GCA_026543055.1. NCBI lineage: Eukaryota > Metazoa > Arthropoda > Arachnida > Araneae > Araneidae > Argiope > Argiope trifasciata. The sequence goes on from JAPMOQ010036143.1 coordinate 1,273,391, forward strand.
TTTTAAGCGTTTATTGGGAAGTGCTACCTAATTCAGACAATGGCGTTGATTGAACAAGTATTGAAACCTTAATTCTATTCATTTTTTGGTTTAAAACTTGTAGTTTACATTGCAGTGATGTAAATGTTATTTATGGCAATATTATTAAAAAAACACTATATGGCTATAGCTTGCTATTAAGTCTTTGCACATGCAGGTTATTTTAATAAAATACCAACATCTCTTAAAGTAAGCAGTAAAAATACTCTCAAAGAGGGAACCGGTTTAACTAACCTTTATTCGTAACCGTATTTTCGTAAAACAATCAAAACAGAGATAAAATTACGAAAAATTACTTTCGTTTGCTTCCAAAATTTACTCATAAAGAATTTGAAGCAACAGCCTATATACAATTGCTCAAAAACATTCTTTTTCCTTTTAAAAAAATTCTTTTTTCTATTAAGTTAATTTTATTTTTTTGAAACTCCATTGCGGAGGCATCTCAAATTCGAAGATGAGAAGCTTCCAACATGGTGGTTGGTTCTCACCATCTAGAATTGTATACAGAAATAGTGTGGATAAATTACCCCTAACAATGACGGAGATGCTACCAAAGAATTGTATCATGACCGGTAATGGACCTTGGACTGAACACCTGTTCCAGCCAATGCGTTGGCCTGGTGGCAAAGTCTCGAATAACCTCAGTGAAAGCGGATATAATGCACGTTAAATCCGTCTCTTTTAATCTCTAATCATACATTTAAAAAAATTGAATTCCTAGATTAGCTTAGAAGATAGTAAGAATCATTTATAATTCTCATGACATTAAAATAAAATAAAACAATGAAATACAATAAAGAAACCTAAAGTCTTAAATTAAATTTTAAAAAAACAGAACAAAAATTATAACTAAGTTGCTTTATATTATATGTAATGTAAAATGATATATTGCAAAATATTTTATACTGGGACTCACGATGTGTTTATAATTATATTTACTGCCCATTTTAGAAACAGTTCCCTTATTTGGATTAATATCACGATTTCAAAGCTTTGCTTCTTTTGTTTCAAAATATTTTTAAGTTTATCTCAGTGTTTCAAAAATCAACAAACTGCGAGTAATTATTATTCATTTTTTTAAAAATCAAAATTGCTTTTCTTGTGCTGTATATCGAAAAAATCTTTTGTTGTTCTAAGCATCAATTTTTGCTTTACTTTTTAAATTGACATAATTTTGATTGTTGCAGCTTCAATTAATAAGAACATTAAAAGTTATTTAATAAATAATTATTATCAACAATATTAAACATTTCCTAATAAATAGATCCCTTATAATTGTATTTCATAAATGATATTTTAATTCCTCCTGGACAAAAAAAAAAGTTTAGAAATGCTACCAATGCTCAGAGACCCACTTCTGTTCTTAATTAATTTTTTAAATGAATGGAATTTCAATCCTTCAAATGCATTAAATAATTCTATTTCAATTTAGAATTAATGAAAGAACTGTGGAGATATTTTGCATTATGTAATACAGGAACGTTAGAAAAGTAAGTCACTGAAAATTATAACTATTCTCCAAAAAAATACTGGTAAGAATTTATATTCTATATCTAAATTTTCCTGAAAATTTTAAAAAATGATAAAGAGGTTTATTCATCTTTTTTCATTTAGATTGCTCTTTAAAAAATATCAAAGTCTATTTATTTAGCTTGTGTGGATCTACAATTTTAGATTAGAAATTCATCTGTTAAACACTTAAATGGAGTTATTTGATACCATGACAGTCTCTGACGAATCATGATTTCATATTTCATTTCGTATCGTTTTACGTTTGGATGCTTTCCAGATAAGTAATTAGGTTTCTTAATTTGCATCTAGTTGCATTTCTTAACAATCGGTCACATGAAAATATATAAGATGAAGAAATAGATATCAAATTAAAACAATAAAAATAATTTTTTTTTAAATCCAAAAATAGCGTCATGTTTATATTCTTTTTGCAACAAATTTACATTAAATAATAAAGAGTTAGAAGAAATATTCAGTACAAGAATGTAACGTATTAGCATCAATACTCAGAATTGTACAGAAGAAAAGTTTTTGAGGGGGAAAAAACTAATTATGTTTAGGTTATTTACAGAAATGCAAGGGTTACTTCGGAAAGGATCTCGCAATTTTGAACCAAGTTTGGAGATGATGACACCCTATACGTTTCCAAAACCGAGGAATAACATTGTCTCTTAATGTTAAGTTCAGCAGGTTCACATACAGAATTAAGTTCTGGTGAATATGAATTATGAACACGAAAATCCCTCATCTCATAAACGATATTTTACCATTAAGCAAATTTATATATGAAGGACTTTTGATGGAATTTGACTGGAAACTGATTTTGCTCCTGAGAAACTTGGATTCCTTATCAGACAACCCTTATCAGTCAAAGATGAGCATGATGTCCACAGGACGAAGTCTTCCTCAATAGTTTATTCTTTCTTTTTTACTTTGAGTATATGAATTGTAGATGAAATATTGCTTTTAATTCGAGATTCTGAGGAATCATCATGTTCCATATCTTCTTGAATCCGAAAAACGTGTTTCTATTATTATGTCACTCTATGATCAAGGTAACTTTTAAAGTTCCGAGCTAAGCGTTCGAAATTTGATATGGAATTATGACTAATTTTATATATTTCTATCAAATTTTGAATGAAATCAGTTTACAGAAATTTGTCTGACTAGCTATTCAAGTACAACTGAATTTTATATCTACAAAGCAGAAAAAGGTTTAGCATCTAAATAATAGATATTTGTTGAATTTTGAACCAAATGGTTTTAACAGTTCACCATCGGACAGTATGCATTTTGCATGCATGTTAACCCAATAATTCATAAACACATTAAATTAAATCAAGGAAATTTGGTATATTATCTTGTGAATACAAATGTATTTTTATGTAAATTTTGTTATCAATCGACTGGAGAAAAAGGTGCCAGATTCTCTCCATAGATTCAGTAAACTTACTAGATTCACACCAACGATCTTTATTTCGTAAATATCGTTCTCCATTTCCCTGCCAGGTATTCGAGTTTCCACAATTAAGTGAGCAAATAGAGGGGAATAAGAACTTGACTGGAGAGAATGCGAGAAAGTTTCAGGGTGACCCCTCCCGCTAGGTTTACTTATTATTAAAATGCGTCTCCTTAATAATAAACTTAACAAGAATACTTGAAGAGAAAGAAAAATTCACATTCCTTAACTTGTGAAACACATTTTCTCTAATGGGGAGATATCACGCTCCCGTAATCAATAGATTCTGCCTGGCAGATCCAGCTAATTGAGGAGCATACAAGTTTGTCGAACTCCCAATTACCTAACCGCGAGTAAACTTTGTTTCACGCTTTGAGCAACAAAGTGGAAAATAAATTGCCTAAGTCTAAAAGAGACTCGCGAAGCCCAATTACCCTGCGAGATTTGCTATTACGGAAATCAGAATTGAAGATAGGAATACGAGATTTGCCACTGACAGATTTCCCACTCTTTGCTGATGGATGGCCGCGGGCGAGGAGGACTGACATTCGCCAAGAACGTCAATTTTTAATTGTAGGAGAAAAGCCAAGTTCTAAGGAAGGAAGTTAGCAAAAGCGATCCACTTGCGTCATCTGTGCCAGATATCTGTTACCAAAAAGACAGATGTCTGCCGAGATGGGCATGGTTAATCGATGCCCAAATCAGTTACGCTTTTCCTCTGACTGGCAGGTCGTCACAAAATAGATCTCATTATAAAAAGTTTGTTTTGGTTTAATGAGGTTGATTTGGGTTTCGGGAGAATAAACGTTGCTTGTGATTCACCATAAAGTCTGGTGCTATCAAAATAGCAATCTAGTGGATCAAGTGGAAAAACGGAAAGATATCTTGTAACCAGTGGCAAGCTGGAAAAATAGATAAGATCTTCAGTCAATTGGAGGTATTTTGTCCGATCGAATTTCATACTTAGAGAATCTCATTGCAATCAGATTAGCAAAAAAAATGAAGAGTGTACAAATGATTTGTTTGTTATTTCATACATGTGGGATATAATCCATTTAAAGTCCAAGAAAATTAAACAAATATGCTTATAACATATAACAAAAAATGAGCATAGTATGTATTTTAAAATAAATTAGAGTTTTTTAATCAAACTATTTAAAAAACTAAGGGTTATGAAAAGTGTTTAAGCTAAAATTAATATGCATTAAATACAAAAAAAAATTTTAATATAAAATTGCATATATTACAGTTAATGTGATTAATATATTATTATTATGAATAATAATAATAATTGGTCCTCTTTGAAACTAATATAGTTATTAAGAATTAGACGCTTTGGGTAATCATCTGGGCCACTGAAATCAATGCTCCTACTATACATCTTATTCAATTTGGTATTTTTCAAAATATTTTCTTAATTGAAAAAATACTAGGCAGATTGAAAAGATAATTTTTTGAGCTTCATAATGAATCAAAAATTATTATTCAGTTGTTATATTTTTCCGAAGTTAAAACGGGGTAATGCAAATATCGCAATTAATTTTTAAATAATTGAAATTGCCATACATTTTTTTTTAAAACGTTCTGATGTGCACATCCCTCCCTCCAAAGTATATATTATCGGTAACTCTAGGTCAATTGTTGGGCCTGTTGTTTAGCCACACGCATTCATCATTTTATAAGCCGATCAATCTCATTCAACGTAACATCTATAACCTATGTTATTGCTACTCAGATTAGAATTAGGCTTAGAATGTGATTTAGTTGCATAAGCCAGTGTTTCTCAACCTTTTAGTATTCACGGCCCAATTTTCAATCAT
>JAPMOQ010036143.1:1281184-1320662 GCA_026543055.1 Argiope trifasciata
TATATATATATATACACAATCATAAAATTATTAAAACAATCAAAACACATTTCTTGATCAACAAAATTAAAACGAAACCAAATAGGTCGAAATCGAAATTAAAACTCAATTCAGAATTACACGCTAAAAGTTCACAAAATGAAAGGTAAATGAATAAGAACCAATTAATGAAACAAATCCACAATACTATTTTCAAAGAATTATTTAAACGAAACAGAAGTAACTACGGAAACGAAACCAAAACCGGAATCGAAACTAAAAAATCATTACTGATTAAACAAGTTTTAAGAATTAAAATGTTTTTAAATCAATCATTGTATTTAGAGAGCGCAAATGCAGCTACAACTAAAATACAAATGAATATAAATTAATTAACAAAATAAGACAACCGAATCAAAATAATCAGTAGAAAAAAATAGTCAATAGAACAGGAATCCTTGCTTGAAAGTGGCTCCTGACGAAGTTTTCAGGCCGGATTCCTGTTCTATTGACTATTTTTTTCTATTGATTATTTTGATTCGGTTGTCTTATTTTGTTAATTAATTTATATTCATTTGTATTTTAGTTGTAGCTGCATTTGCGCTCTCTAAATACAATGATTGATTTAAAAACATTTTAATTCTTAAAACGTTTAATCAGTAATGATTTTTAGTTACGATTCCGGTTTTGGTTTCGTTTCCGTAGTTACTTCTGTTTCTGTTTCGTTTAAATAATTCTTTGAATATAATTCCTTGAATATAGTATTGTGGATTTGTTTCATTAATTGGTTCTTATTCATTTACCTTTCATTTTGTGAACTTTTAGCGTGTAATTCTGAATTGAGTTTTAATTTCGATTTCGACCTATTTGGTTTCGTTTTAATTTTGTTGATCAAGAAATGTGTTTTGATTGTTTTAATAATTTTATGATTGTGTATATATATATATATAATAGCATCATCAGAAATTTGTTTCTTCGGGTAAATTTATTTAACTATATTGCTTAATATGAAAAAAATGTGATGAAATATGTGGAATACGTTTTCCTTCTCAGAAACATTGCATTAATTATTATATAGCTATGGAACGAAAAATGTATTTGAAATTAAACAAAGTTTTTAAAAATTATTCATGTTCTGTAATCTGGAACGACTTTTATGTAATTATTTTATTTAAATTAAAATTACTAATAAATCTTAAAATGAAAATTTATTTGGAAGGTACATTAGCATTAGGCGAATGTCCAGAAACATATATTTGTGTTTCAACATTATATCTACTGAATTTGAAAACAAATCACAATGGAGTTTTTTAAAGTGAGAATAATCCTTTTCAATAAAGCTAAAATATTTTTATGCAATTATTTTATTTCAATAAAATCTACTAGTTAAACTTAAGATGGAAGTTGTTTTGGAATATGCATAAACAATAGATGAATTCCAAAATTATATTTCTATGTGTTTCACCATTACATTGATTGAACTCGAAAATAATTCACAGTGGATTTCTTATTAATCAAAATAATCCTTTTCAGTGAAAATTAAAATATTTCCCTACAATTATTTTATTTAAATAAAAACAACTAGCAAATCTTAAAAGAGAAAATCATTTGGAATATTCTAAATAATAGATGAATTCCTAGAAATATTTCTTTGTATTTTAACATTATATTGGCTGGATTCAAAAATAAATCTCAATGGATTTCTTATTATCCAGTATAATGCTTTCGAATAAAAATTGAAATGTTTTTTGCGATCATTTTATTTAAATAAAACCCACCAGTTGATCTTAAAATCTAAATTCATTTAGAATATTTATAAACGGCAGATGAATCCTCAGAAACATCGCTTTTTCTTTCAATAATATGCCAACTCGTTTTGAAAACAAATCATAATGGATTATTTATTAGTCAGAATAGTTCTTTTCATTCAAAATTAAAATATTTTTATGAAATTATTTTATTTAAATAAAATATCCTAGTTAATCTTAATTCGTTCGTTTAAGAGAATTTAAGAGAAAAGAGAGAAGTTCGTTTGGTCAATTCATAAACGATAGCCTCAGAATTTGTATTCTTTTTATTTCAACACTACTTCGGTTAGATTCGGAAACAAATCAAAATTTATAAAATAGTAATTTTGAAAAAAATCTTATAATATTTAAAGCAATATTTTTATTTAAATAAAATAAAAACCTATTAGATAATCACCCTAGAAATTTCATTTAGAATAGTGTAAATACCAGAAATATTCCCAGTAATATGTCCTTGTGTTTTTGCCTTATATCGACCAGATTCGAAAGGAAATCACTATGGATTTCACATTTGTCAAATAAATCCTTTTCAATAAAATATTTTACTCAAATAAAACTTATTAATAAATCTTAAAATGTAAATTAATTTGGAATATTTATAAATGATAGACAAATTCTCAGAAATATTTCTTTGTTTCCTAAGGAATATTCTGAATATTCTAACAATTAAACGAATTCCCAGATATATTTCTTAATATTTCACCATTATATTGGGTGGATTCGAAAACAAAACACAATGGATTTCTTATTAGACAGATATTCCATTTGAACAAAAATTTAAATATTTTAGATTATTATTTTATTTTTATATAACCTACTAGTCGATCTTAAAAGGGAAATTCATTTGAAATATTCATAAATGGTACACGAATTCTCAGAAATATTTCATTGTGCTTCACCATTAATCGGCTATATTGTAAAGCAAATCACAATAAATTTTACAAAACAAAAATTTTCAATAAAAAATAAAATATGTTTATGCTATTGCATTTTAAATTAAGCCAATCAATTAATCAGAAAAGAAATCTCATTTTGAGTAGTCTAAGCATTATATGAATTCCTAGTAATATTTCTTTGTGTTTCAACATTACATCGACAAGATTCGAAAACAAATCCCAAGGGATTTCTTATAACCCAAAATAATTCTTTTCAATAACAATTGAATATTTTATGCAATTATTATATTTAAGTAAAGCCTACTAATTAATCTTAAAAATTAAAATCAAATGGAATATTTATAAAAGATAGACGCATTTCCAGAAATATTTCTTTGCATTTCAACATTATATCATATCGATTATAATTAGCCCGATTATAATACAAATTACAACGGATTTCACAGAATTGTTATTTTCAAAATAAATAAATATTTTATACACCCAATGTTTTATTTAAATAAAACCCACTAGATAAGCTTAAAAGAGAAATTAATTCGGAATATTCATAAATGTTAGACGAATCCTCAAAAATGTTTTTTGTGTTCCTACATTAATCAGCTAGATTCGAAAATAAATTAAAATGGATTTCCCAGAATTATCCTTTTCACTTAAAATTATGCGATTATTTTTATTTAAATAAACATATCAGTGAATCTTAAAAGAAAATTTATTTTTAATTTTATAAATATTATATGAATTTCTAGCAATGTTTTTTGTGTTTCAACATTACATTGACTAGATTCGAAAACAAATTACGATGGACTTCTTATTAGACAGAATAAATTTTTTCAATTAAAATTAAGTTGAGATGTTTTATGCGATTATTTTATTAAAATAAAACCTATAAGTTAACCTTAAAAGAAAATTCGTTTAGAATATTCGAAACGAAGAACGAATTCCCAGAAATATTTTTTTGTGTTTTAACTTTATATCGGCTAGATTCTAAAATAAATCACAATCGACATTTTTATTTATTAAAATAAACTTTCCAACAAAATATTTAGATATTTTTTTGCAGTAATTTTATTTGACTAAAAACCCACTTGTTAATCTTAAGGGAGAAAATCAAACGGAATATTCTTAGATAAAATTCCAGAATTTTTTTTTATATTTCAGCATTATATCGTTTCGATTCTAAAACAAATCGCAGTGGATTTCACTAAATAATCTTTTTTTAAAAAAAGAATAATAAATAAAATATTTTATGCAGTTGATGTTTTATTTAAATAAAACCTATACATTAATCTTATAAGAGCAATTCATTCGGATATTCATAAACGATAAACGAATTCTCAGAAATATTTCTTTGTGTTTCACAATTAATCGGCTATATTCGAAAACAAACCATAATGGATTTTACAAAATAATCATTTTCGATAAAAATTAGAATATTTATTAAAATAATTGTTTTATTTAAATAAAGCCTATCAATTAATCTTGAAAGAAAGTTCATTTAAAATAGTCTAAGCGTAATATGAATTCCCTGAAGTATTGCTTTGTGTTTCAACATTACAAAGACTAGATTTGAAAGCAAAATCATAATGATTGGATTTCTTATTAGTCAGAATGATCCTTTTCAACAAAAAAAAAAAATATGTTTTTGCAATTTTTTTATTTAAATGCAAATTAAATAAAGGAAGCATATCGAGGCAATTTTTATGTAGTACCTTTAATATAATAACTTTATTTAAGTTAAAGATATTATTTAGTCTCAAAAGAAAATTTACTTGCAATATTCTAAATATTGGACGAGTTTCAAGTAATAGTTCTTAATGGGTTCGCATTCGTTATAACAATTTAACTCTCTTGTTTCCTAGTTCTGAGTGCCAAAAGCATTTTGCATGCAAGTAATCAGCTTCAACTTGGGCGTAATTCCCACTGGAATACTCAAACCAGGAACACTTCAATGAATGTTGCAATAGCAAATCGGGATTTTCACCCAGCAGAAAATCAAATTTTACCCATTGCTGACCAATTTACAGAATAAAGCCCAAAAAGGGCACTCAGCTGCAAACCACGATCGACCAGAACACTTCACAATGAAAATGGAACAAAACGGTGTGAGGCAGAAAGCGCGAAAATTCTGCGGATGGGTGTGGATGGGGTAAAAAGAAACCCCACAGAGATAATTTCCTCACCCACACCCTGGTATCAGTCGAACCTTATATATCAACCTAAAAGCCTCCCCTGTCACATAAATCTAATCTATGGGACCTGATGATCCAGGAGGAAACGCTCCGTGTGATATCAAATTAATTTCAGCCAATAGATCATTCACTTTCATAGATTAGAGGGGCACGGAGGAAAGGCTTTCCTTCCAGGAATTTCGTCTAAAGTGCGTCGTGTGCAACTAGGATGGACTTGCTGTTTCTGAGGAGAGAGTTTCTAAAATATTCGATGCAAAAACTCTATGGACGAGTTTTTGGATTTATTTGTATAGAGCTCCCATGCACATGATCTACTTTTCCAATGAAGATTTCCATATTTTTGATTCTTTGAAGATAGCAATGGCCTAAGGTGCATCTTGTAAAATTACCTTCAAACATTTTTTTTGTTTACACGTAAGAGAAAGTGTGAGATTTTCTAAAATTTCCGATATAAATGTCATTTAAATATAGTATATGGAGGAGATTTCGATTTTATGTGTAGAGATCTCCACTATATGTGATCTAATGCTTTGTCAGTGAAGATGTTTGTTCCCCATGCTTTTAGTTCTTTGAAGAGATCAGAGTTAAGATACGTCTAGTGATTATCATGGAATTCTAAGGGTTTTATTGTTTAAACCTATGAGAGAGTTTGAAGAAAGAGTTTTTAAAATTTCCTACATGAATGTCATTTAAATATACTTTAAGGATGAGTTCTGGATTTTATTTGTAAAGCGCTCCCCATACGTGGTCTAATGCTTTGTCAATGAAGATGTTTGTTCCTTCAGTTCTTTGAAGAGATCAGTGGGTTAAGATGCATCTAGTGAAATCGTCCTGAAATTCTAAGAGTTTTATCATTTATAGCTATGAGAGAATTTGAAGGAAGAATTTCTAAGATTTTCGACATAAATGCTGTCTAAATATACACTAAGGATGAGTTTTTTGTTTTATTTGTAAATAATCCCTATGCACATAATTTAATATCTTGCCGATGAAGATTTCTTTATCTTAAGTTCAGTTCTTTGAGCTAAGGTGCGTTTTCTGAAATTATCCTTGTGTTGTTGTTTAAACCTAAAAGGGTTGACTGGTTGGTTTGATATTTTATCACACAAGTACCAATATGAAGGTTATATTGCACCAAGTAAGTTTATCTCTGTTTCAAAGCTCAATAAAAACAGTTTCTATTAAAGGTGTACAAAAAAAAAACTATTGGTAAAACAGTGACAAATTACAAAAGATCATAACGAAACAATAATAATGAGTTCAAATTAAGGAATAAAAATCTATAGATTTTTGAAATATAAATTTTTTTTTAAATGGATTCCTACGAAGCAGCAATAGCAAAGTCGCTGCTGTTGTTTTAAAGTAAAACAAGCGTTGAGCCTTAAAACTTGGGCATTCAATAAGGACATGACAAACTGTTACTCCTCAATCACAATGTGGGTACATCGACAATTGATCATTTAATAACAGATGTCTATGTGTGAATCTAGTTTGACTGATTCTCAGAAGAATTAAAACTGCGTCACGTGTTCGACCATTCAAAGAAGGCCAACTTTCTATAATAGTCTTGCAAGTATCGTTTGTTTAAAATTTCCTAGACCCATTGAGTTTACCAGTTTATGTAAAATCGACTTTTTACTTGTTTCTTCAAATCGCATGGAGGTTGAGGTATGGATGTTTCTAGAATAAGAGTTGCGGATTTGGTACTCTTATCAGCTTTCTTATTATCACATATTCCTACATGGGTTGGTATCGTCGGTTGGAAATATACAAAGAAATATTACAGTCTGCTGCAAGAGTGCAACATATTATAAACATAAAGTAAGAAGATTTACGGCCATTTATCTCATCTTTCAGATTAGATTGCATATAGTATTTTGATAACTAGTACTATAGAATACTGAATATTGTTAAATTTAATCACATCCCTGGCAATTACTCTTAGAGCCCCCCCCCCCAAAAAAAATAATTAATAGAAATTGAAAAAGAATAAAGTTAAATTTTAAAAAGTCACAAGTAGATCTGATTTCCTGTCAGTTAAATAAGTTCTGGAATTGATATCGATTTGATTTCAAAAGTTATGATTCAAGTTCAACTGGAGAAGAAAGTTCCACAGAAACTGTACAATCTTGTAATAAAATCGTAGAAACGCGCTTAAATGCACTTTTCTGTATTAAATATGGGATAAAAAAATTGCAAACATTTGTAATTTTTCTGAAATAATTAATATTAAAAACAAAATCACATGATAAATAAACAGGTAATACTACTGTATATTCTGTTAATAATTTCTTTTTTACTTTATAAAAAATGTAAGGTTTCAAAAGGTTTCTTGCATCCAGGCCCTTTTACAAAAAAGGCTTAGCTCTTAATATAAGTAGCCTTAGAATTAAGTAATTTTGGAACAGTTACTTAATTCGCCGGCTACTTATATTAAGTTTACTTCAGAGTGTACGTAAACAGTGGTTTTTAATATTGATGAAAGGAATGAAAGAAAGAAGACAAATCTATATAAAAAGTCCTACGGAACTTCACTGTATAGTCATACGACATTTCAATAATCCCTTAGAAAACTAATAGGATAACTACAGAAATTTTCCTACTCTCTTACTACCAAGTATCATCGTTATTTTTCCAAGGCCTCAAATATATTGAGAAATACAGAAATGGACGCATGATATAAGATACAATTATTACTTCTTTGCTGCTATGTAAGGTTCTTAATTGCCATAAAATAATTTCATCATCTTTTATGTAATACAAGATAAGTAACGAAAAATTATAAAAAATGAATAAGTAGAAAATATTTAACATTTAATATTGATGAAAGGAATAAAACAAAAAAGGAAAATGTGAATAAAAACGACTGAACATTCATTCATCAAACGAACATGCATCATTTCCATAATCCCCCAGAAATTTAATACGACAACCACAAAATTTTTCTCTCCCTTACTACGAAGTATCTTCTCTATTTTTTTGAAGGCCACAATTATCTTTCCCTATTATTAATGAACACAGAAAGGGACGCATAATTTAAGGCAGGATTATTACTTCTTTATTTTTAATAAAAATATAAAAATGAATTTATTATATATAATACTATTATTGTATTTTTTACATACTTTAAGTTTTTAAATGTTGACTAGTCAATTCATCGTGTTTCATGTTATACTATATAAACAGCTTTTATATTAAAGCAAATGGCAAAAACGGTGCTGGTAAATAATAAATATTTTATTTTTAATATTGATAAAAGGAATAAAAGAAAATAAAGATGTATACAAACAGTTTCATGAAACTTCACTGTATATTCATATATCATTTCTAAAATCCCCCCCCCCCAAAACTACTACAATAACTACCAAACTTTTCCCACTCTCTTACTGCCTAGTGTGATCTCTATTTTCCCACGTCATCAAATATATCTCTTACTGTTATTAAATACAGAAATGAGAACATAATATAATACAGAATTGCTAATTTTTTATATTATTTTTGAAACACAAAAATGCGATGCACGATGTGATTGCTGGCAAATAATTTCATTGATTTTATATAATACATTAAAAGCAGCCGACAAATTAAGACAAAAGATAATATAAAGGGTACGAATAAATAGTGAACCTTTGATGTTTAATAAAGATGAAAATAACAAAGGAGAGGAGAAAAATGTATATTAAAAAATCCCACGAAACTTCACTGTCTATTCATGCACCATTTCCAGTCTCCCCCGGAAAACTAATACTACAGCCACCAAACTTTTCCCACTCCCTTACTACCAAGTATCATCTCTATTTTTCCAAGGCCTCGAATATCTCTCCCGACTGTTAATAAACACAGAAAGGGACGCGCCATTCCCCATCTGTGGGGGAGCAAAAAAATGACAGCACGATGCGATAGGATGATGAGACCGGGGCGCACTGTCATCAGCGGAGAGTGCTGCAAGGGCGGCTGCGGACGTAATTACGAAACTCCAAGATGTACGGCAAATAATTACGGCAGTCACGCAAAGGGGGGCCCACGTGCGCTGGGATCACGTGAGGGGGTAGCTCGGATTGCCACCAGAATGCGCGGTAACTCGATACCGCTCTCTATTCTGGGTAGTGAGTTTCCCACTGTATTTGCGCAATGGATGGGATGAGGGGGCTGTTACAGGTGGCTAAGCCTGACTCGAGAAGATCTGGTGATTAATTGGTGACTAAAAACAGCTGTAGGAAGGTTTTTGTTTTAGATAATGTTTATTTCTTTTTTATTATTATAAGCCATTATTAAGGTGAATGGTTTCAGAGATATTAAATGGCATTAAGAAGATGTGCTATATTATGAAAAAATGGAAACCAAAAATACTCTTCTTAATAATGTTAACCAAACTGTTCCTGTATACATACATATATATATATATATATATATATATATATATATATATATATATATATATAATTTTTGTATTAATTAAGTAGATAGCGTGGAATCGGATCAGGAAAAAAGAGATTATTTTTAGAATGAAGTTAATATGGGCTAAATTGAGCTAAAAATTCAGAAATTAATTCAGTTTAAGTTTACTTTTAAAATATCATTATACACGCGCACACACACACACTCACACACACACAATATAAAATGAAATGGTGCATATCTTTAGTGTCTTAAATATATGCTCATATAAAATTTTGAGCCAAATTTGGTTAATATAACTATACTTTGAACTTAGACGTTGACCCTCTATTATTTGTATATTTTTATTCATATAAACGTAATAACGATACATTTCTTAAACAAACAAATTTAATATGTGATCTTGAGACTACAACTGTAGATTTAGATAAAGTTTTAGTTTTGTTCAGTCGAAAAAAATATTTTCAAAATACATATTCGATTTTAGTATGCTTTTGTATAAGAATGATAAGGATTAATGAAAACAGTAATCGTGAATATCGCATGTTATATCCATACCAAAATAAATAAAAACTAGTTAAATAGCTATAAAAATAGTTTTCAAAAAATCTTGGATCCATACCGAAGAGCAATACATTATAACTATCGTTAACTATTACCTTACAAGGCATTTACGGGGTTATCCATTATCTATATGACTATAAAGGTAAGATAAATAACAGCTTTATTAGAGAGTGTCAGGAGAATTTTTGGGAGACCCCTTTCGCTGGAATCCTATTTGGACACCAGTGCAAATGCTGTCTACAAAACTTTCACTTTATTTATCTTCAAACTTTTTAGCAAATTTGATAACAAAAGTTTATTTATTTTTACCTAGTACATAGTTATTAAAAACAGTTCCTAACTGGATTTTTTCCATTCATTTTCTGAGTAGCTTAACGGGTCACGGCGGCCTGGTGGTAAAGTCTCGGCTTCGGAAGCGGAAGGGTTCTTGACCCGATTCCACAGAAGAGCCATCGTGTAAGCAAGTCTAGTGCACATTAAATGCGTCCAAGCCAAACGCCCTCCTACTGGTGGGTTGTAGAGAAGGGAATGCCAGCTCGGGTATCATCTTCACCATCTGACCACGGTTCCAAATGACGAGGTCCGTCCCAAAATAGGCTTTGTGTTGCTTTAAAACGTATTGTTAATATAAGCTGATTAAATGAATGATCAAGTTAAGGGCAATATACTATTTTAACCCATTTATGCCTAAGGTTAAAAAATTGGAATTTTTGAATGAAATTTAGGTAAATGTTAGGTAAAAAAATATAATAAAAATAACTTTTATGTGAGGGTAGTTCCAGAAATGGAACAGTAGGCATAAATAGGTTAAAGATTTCAAAATTTAATTTGAACTGACTGATTAATTTGATTGTGATTTAATAGAAACGGTGGTGAATTTGAAGAAAATTATTTTCATGATTCCTTACTATTTACAATAAGTTATGCATTTAAGATAAAAAGATAGAAAATACGAATAAAAAGATTTTTTTAAAAATTATTAGAGAGTACGCGAGAAAGTTCTGAGAAGACCAATACTTCCGGGTTTTTTCTGCCATTATAGAATTCATTAAATACATTTCTTCGTCTATATACTTTGATGTGATATATTGTTATGAACTTCCCTTATATGCAAATTAAGACTTATGATTACAATCTTGAAACGAAAGTAGACATAAAATAAGTAAAGCAAATATATGAAATTACAGTTCAGATGAATTTTATTACAGTCAGTCGTAGATGAATAGAATTTAATGGAAGACTTCCATTAGTGAAATGAAAGATTCTCGCAAATTACAGATATAGATTTCTGTTTCTAGACAAACTAAACATAAATCTACAGAGCGATAAATAAACTTCTTTCATCATTCCAACATTAAATAGCTTCTTGGAGATTTAATCTCTTTTACTTCATCAACCCACTCAAATCTTTTTCTAAGGAATTTTTGGAATTACACGAGATTTATTCAACTTCACAATATTATGCATAAGATCTACCCATTACTTTAACTAATTCTGAAATGAAATGCAGTAACTCAATACGACTGAGGATTTGAGCTTCCATTCAGTTGAGATTTAGAGCTAAAAATAGGATTGGCAACTTTGTTAACTGTTCTGAATATTTTTAGCGATGGAATTAATTTGAATGTGGGTGCTTAAAGAAGTTCTATGAAAACAAGCATTGGATTACTGACATTATATTTTAGTTACTTGCATTTAAATGCAATATTGCTCAGTAAAGGAGATTAGTATTTTCATTTTCCTTGACCTTTTCAGCTCTTATACAGTTTCTATTCGGTAATTATATGGTATTTGAACATGAATTATGTTTGAATATTTTAAATTGTATTAATGCTATTATGGCCAAGCCTCTTTTTACAAGATAATTTTGCTACTTTTAAGAGATCTTTTAAAGAAAATTTATTTATCTATGTTAATTATAGGAGAACAAGATGTTGCTTTGGTTTGAGGTTTTTAAAGTTCCAAAATACATGGGCAGAAAATTTGTGATATCAATCTTTCGCTTTTAGTGTATTAAAAATTATGAAGTTGTCATATTTGGTAACTCATTGTTACCAGAAAGTTACAACTTAGTACGAATGTTTGTCATGAATGCTCGATTCACGTGTCTGGCCAATAAAGGACAGTGTAGTAAGAAGTTATCGGCCGAAAAAGTACAGAAATGCGATTTGGAGATGAAAAAAAATAATTGCTTTTTCTAAAATTTGACGATTGTGCACTACAATAGTTACATGATCATTTCAAACAAATTTAAATCAGATTTTTAGGGGAAAAAATATGTCCTCAATAAAAAGAATCAGCTCTATTTATTTTGAGATTGTCCAAAACCATTAATTATTTGAGATTGCTAAATAGGATTCATATGAAAACATGATGTTTACATGTTGTATTTATATCACGTGATTTTAAAAAATAATGTTCTCACATAACTCAAAATTTGCGGTAGCAGATTTTAATTTTTTCCCCTTGGGTAGTTAAGATAGTTAGATATTAATTTTGCACATTCTTTTAACATTTTTACTAAATAAAATATTTCAATTTATGTGGAATTAATTATACTACATTGTGCATAACATTTCCCAATTACTTTAACTAATGCTGTAATGAAATGTAGAAATTTAATGCATGAAAGGTTGAGCTTTAATTCTGATTAGACTTTAAGCTACTAATAGCATTATGTCTGCTAGCACTGGCAATCGAAACCGCTTTAATAAAGGTCCAAATATATCTTCGCCGCGGGAAGAATTGGAATATGGATAGGGTCAGTAGAGATAATTGGAAACACGGTGTAATTGGTAATAGTGCACCTCATTGAAATCTTAGTGAATTAAGGAAGCACATACTTTCCTTTAGGAAAAGGTGAACAACATTCCCAGCTTTTTTTAATTCTACTTTTTAAGGTTTGTTTAATTTATTCGTTTTTAAACATTTATTGTATTTATTTTATGTTATTACCAAGTTTCAAAAAATGGAATAAAAACTTTCCTAAATGTCATAATTGATTTTCTACTTTGGTCATTTTCAAAATTATATATATATCTTGGATTTGCAGGATTTCCTAATTGCTAATTTTTGTTTTTCAATTTTGTTTTAAAAACCCAATAGATTCTCAGTTCTGAGAAACAGAATAGAATCTCAGTTACAATTAATAATTTTCATTTTTCGATCGTATCTTAAAAAGAAAGATAGTGCTCTCAGTTTCCTTTGATAATTTTCAATTTAGAATAGAAATTTTAATTTATTTTAGCTAGGTTTTAATAAATTAAAATGTTTCATTTTTGGTTCAAGAAGCAGAATAGGATTCTCATTGATTCTTGATAACTTTTATTTTAGATTCTTGTTTTAAGAAGCGGAATAGAATTCTCATTTATCCTTAATATTTTTAAAATGTGAATCTTGTCTTAAGCAGCATAATAGGATTATCATTTCATCCTTGAGAATTTTTTGTTTGGATCTTATATTAAGAAGCAGGATAGGATTCTTATTTATCCTTGAAAATTTTCATACTTGGATCTTGCCTTAAGTAGCAAAATAGTATTCTCATTTATCCTTGCCAATTTTCATCTTGCGATATATAGGAACAGGCTTTCATAAAAATAAAAGAACTGCATTTTTCATGTGTTTGGTGTATTTTATTATAAGAAAGGAAATGTATTAATTCGAAGGACACAATTGTTTCTCTTCAGACAATAATGTTCAATAGTTTGCATCAAACTACTACTGTCAATTTAAAGAATCTACCACGTGATGGCGGTACATATTATTTCACTTATGAAAATTGGTTATTAATACCAATTTGATGTTAATTGACGTCAACTAGAGAAAAACAATATGATTAGGATAAAAAAAGAATGTGATATTATATTTGGAACCTGAAGATAATGATTTTGGATAATTTTAATAAAAAATGGTGGTTTGTGGATATGAAAGAAGCAATCTGATATCACCTTTTTTTTCTACAAATATTTTGATCTTGTCTTGAAGGTATTGGAATGAATATCCATCATTCGTAAAGGATAAATGGTGTTGATACGGACCAAATAAATATGACGGATTTCAAGAGTATTAATTTCATGTAGCCAAAATTTGTTTTACTGATTTATGCTAGTTTAGGAGGACCTTCATAGACAGATTCTGCCGTTGAGCAGGTTTTTTCTTCCAGATAGATTAAAATAATACTGACTGTAATTGGCAATTTAACTTCCTACTTGTAATGGGAGCGCCATCTTCTCATACTAAATTGTGCTACTAATCTTTATTCTTTGCAAAGTCAGTCTTTAAAATTTATATGTCTTTATTGTTACTCATGATATTCAGCCTGTTTTAATGAAAGTTAAATTTCCGACAAATAGAACATATATTCAGATGGAGATAGAATGATTATAAATATTTATTAAGTAGTGAATATAACAAATAGAATAATAGCTTATATTTAGTATCCCTTTATATATAAAGTCAGACTATATTTTTATGAAAAACAATGAAAATGTAAATGAAACAGAACTTTTATGCTCTTTGGCAGTAAACTTAATTTTGAGGTCAAAAAAAAAAAAAAACTTGTTTCATCTATATCTATACTTATAATAAAGCTCAATGTGTGTGTGTGTGTGTGTGTGTGCGTGTGTGTGTGTGTATTGGCGCTCTACAGGCCAGACAGTTGGACCTACAGCTACCAAATTTGGTACATGTATACCTTGGAGGTCGGGAATGTGCACCTCGGAGCCCGTTTTTCGAATTTTTAATTAGAATTTGAATTAATTAAAATTTAAGCGAAATTTCAACATTTTTCCGCTATAACTTCCGAAAATATTATTGCACAAACATGATTTTTATATCAATTTAAAAATAAAAAAATTAGCTTTCTAATGATATCAGTTTTTTTAATTTATAATGTAAACTTCTATTTTTAATGAATTTTTAAAGAAATATTTTAACCATGTTTTTATCACGTGACTGGATAAAATAAAAGAATGCCGGAAGTTCAAATAAAAAAAATTATCATCGCAAAATAAATCTACAGAAATGCAAATTTCAGCACGTGACTGGATAAAATATATATATATATATATATAATGTGATATTTTCTTTGAAAAATAAATGCAAAGCAAAGGTTTCTACAATCGTTTGCAATATCTATATCATTAACTCAATAAATCTTCTTTATTTACGGTAAACTTGATTGAATTTTGACAGGATATGCATTGAAATCCCGACTTAATGGCATATTTATGTAATCGTTTGCAATATCTGTATCATTAATTTAATACTTTTTTTCTCTTTCTCGCTTTCTTTAAAAAAACATATTTAATTATTAATATTAAACATTATTAATATTTTGGAAGCATAACCGATGGTTAAAACTGACTGATTTATAAAATTAAAGAATATTATTAGGAAAAGGTGTACTTTTAGAACTTTCCGTCCATCATCTTAAAGAAAATACTAATTTCAGGTCAATCAATGCCCGGAATTACTTCAAGGCTAATGAATATGTGATTTAATTGAAAATTTTAGAACGCTTTATTCATGGCGAACCAGCTGGTCGCCAAAGGTGGCTAGTTTCAAATATATTATCTTAAAATCATATCGTTATTGTGACCAGAGGCCAAAATACTTGTACCCAATTATCTCGTGTTTTCTGGGAGTTTTATAAACATGCCGGAGTAATTATGAACGTTGCTATAACTAAGACTTATTCATTAATAAATTAATTTGGGAAAAAAGGCCTTATTTAATGAGCTCTTCAATAAATGATTATGCACTCATCAATTATAGACATGGCAACTCTTCTCACAAAGGGAAAAAAGACAACTTCTGCACAATTCATTCCTAATTACACTAACTACTCTTATGTAATGAAGAATCGTGACATCATACATTGACTTCCATG
This sequence comes from Argiope trifasciata, assembly GCA_026543055.1. Lineage (NCBI taxonomy): Eukaryota > Metazoa > Arthropoda > Arachnida > Araneae > Araneidae > Argiope > Argiope trifasciata. Next base: position 1,296,909 of record JAPMOQ010036143.1, read on the forward strand.
CACGTCCAGTTTCCTCTCTTTTGACACTATACCGGGTAGAATGCAATTTCCATCTTTGTTTTCCAACATCTCCATCCATTAATATTACGTATCTGATTATTCATTATAACGTATCAACTGCCTATGTTAAAAATCCCATGTCACGTTTAATCATACTACCTAGTTGTGTTAATATATTATTGCGCACACATTTCTCAAACTACAGGTAAACATATCAATAAAATGTCAAAAAATATCTTATCAAACAGAAAGCAACGAATTTTCAAAAAATTGGAGAACCTGTTTTCTGACAATAGTAACATTTTATCGATTATATAATCATAACCAGCGATTGAAGTCTCCCGGAAACTTTATCTCATATTTTCCAATAAATGGTTTTATTCCTCTACATTTGCATAACATTTTGGACCTTGGGTAAGACTATGAATACCTTTCACGGCATTGATGAACGATATTTAGAAAATACAGATATTTGGCTGGAATCTAGTATTTTTATTGAATCTATTTTAGGAGTGGAAGAAGTGCACCAAATTTCAAAAATGCAGTTCGTTGCATTTTATTGTTGTTCAGTTTACTTGTATTCGAACAGCAATTGAGACAGACTTCCTAAGAATAGAGTAATCTACATCGACAAAATTTCAAAAATTAACTTCAAATCAAACAGAAAGTACTGAATTTTCGAAGAGCTTGAGACTCTATTTTCCCACAATAGCAGCATCTTGTCTCTTATATAATCATCACCAACTATATGGGTTTCTCCAAACTTTCTCTTATATTCTCAGAAAAATAGCCGTATCAACAACCCCCCTCCATTCGCATAACATTATGGATTTTGGATAAGATTATGAGTATTTTGCAAGGCGTTGGTAAACGATAGTTACAAAATACAGATCATTTTTATTGAACCTATTTTAAATACTAAAAATGAGCACCAAATTTTGATAAATTGTTCTTTGTGTTCTGTTACTATTGAGTTAATTTGTATTCCAACAGCAGTTTAAACATACTTCCTGGGAATCGACATCTTCGAAATTTCAAAAATTAGACAAAGCTGGGAGCTTTCGAAGAGAGGGATAATTACATTAGTATATTTTTATCTCATAAATAATTATCACCAGCTGGACAAGTCTCCAGAAACTTTCTCTATAAAAAAATTGTATCCCCCTTCCTTCGCATAACATTATGCTGCAACTTGCTAATTTCTACTGAATCTATTTTATAATGAATTTTTTACTGAATCTATTTTAAATACTAAAGATATGTTTCAAATTTTATAACTATTGTTCTTTTCGCTTTGTTGCTATTAAGTTCTCTTGTACTTGAATATCAGGCAAACAGACCTTCCGGGAATGGTTTTCTTTTAAAACTTGTTAGAAATCTTCAAATCTTATCTCAAATCCACGAATCAAATTTCAGAGCCGTTTTTCTCAAAGGAGTTTTGAGCAATCATGTTTTCAGACACAAAAGACACAATGTCAAAAATATATTTTTTAGTACTCAGGGAACTCTAAATTGTAATAATTCGTAAAATCCCTGAATTCCAATTTTTTTGACGCTTACAGTATACCTTGATTACTAAAAAATAAAATTTATTATTAACTAAAATAATAAGTAAATGCAAGAAAAAGATTACTCAAGACTTCTAATGATAACGGTTGTACGTATAACTAAGTACTTAATTCATCAACAAATTAAGCTCACTGTAATTTGTTAAATTTAATCGTCTAAATAAATAACTTTTCCCACATAAAACTCCTAATGATGCCCATCTCGCGAGTGTACAGAATGTAAAATAAGTCCACTTAATTCACCTGACCACAAAAATTTATATCACATCACGAGGGCATTAAAGCATCCCCATAAGAGATAATGCGAGATTTCATCAGGAAAGAGCATTGAAATGCAACACAGTTATGTCCCGGGCAATATTAAAGATGGAACCTCGTAACAAATGGGTCATTTAGGCAACCAGAAGATTACACGAAGATTTCCACTTAAGTCATAATTAAGTGGGTTCTGCTTCCTGCATTTCTAATTAATGGGAAAAGGAAATATTCCTTCATGGAGCCCACGACAGTAGTCTGGAGAGTTCCATTCGGCACCAGGGCTCTGTGGGGGTTCCCTCTGGAACAAGCGCTCGAAACCTGTTTATGGACAAGGTGCCAACAGGAAAAGGTTTCTTGGCTGAGGATGGTAATGAATCAGCACAGTGTTTGCGTCCTGTATTCATTTATTATCATTCAGCGTTAATGGTATCCGACAGAAAAAAATGATGATAATTCATGGGTCTTTTTGGCTAGTTAAATTGGAATGAAGACGTAGAAACAACATTTCAAATGTATTTTTTCGCAAAAATTTGCATTTTTCTCTTTAACTACAATAGTTTTGTTGATGCCTTGTGTCTTTTGAGCTAGAAGGAGCATTTAAAACACTCTCATGCACGAAAAGATAAAATAAAAGTAACAGAGACATAAAGAGAAATTATTAATATTCGGTTCAAAAATATTTTGTTATTAATGGATACAGCAGAAAACATGGTATATTATCTTTGTTCCAAATAATATGATTTTAAGACTGTTTTTTACAGCCAAAATAATTTTTTATTTATGTAGGAAACTTATGGGGAAAGTAATAATTGGATAATTAAATTACTATGAAGACGCAGATCAAATATTTCAACCACAATAGCTTCGTTGATGTCTTATTGTTTCTGGGCAAGATTTGTGTTTTAACACTTTCAACGCTAAAGACAAGATATCTCGCATTTCAGATACTTCCAATGACATGTTTATGTAGGTTAAAAGTTGTCTCTTATGCCAGTTTAGATAGATTGAACTTTCTAATAAACATCTGAAGTATACCTTTAAGACCTTTACTTTACATAAGAGACAAATTTCAACCCACAGAAGTATCTGAAAAACGGGATATCTCTTCGGTAGCGTTAGAAATGTTAAGCACACACAAAAATAGATAAAGTATTTGTAATAGAGATATAAAGGAAAAATATTTTGTGCTTGTAAGTTTATATATGAATGCAGTAGAAGTAATCTTTGAATAAAATAATATGATTTTTCAAGTCTTTTTATTACGGACAAAGTCGATTTTGGGCCAAAATAATTCTTACTTTTTTAATTTATGAAGCATATGAAGAAAAGGTAATAATTTTATAGTTACTGTGAAGGCGAAGAAACATTTCAATGAATTTTTATCCCTGAAAATTTACATAATTTTCTCTATAATAGTTTTGTTGATGTCTTAGGACTTTTGTGCAATATGTGTATTTAAACACATACAAAAAAAATAAGTGTAATCGAGATGTAAAGAAGAAATATTTAATATTCTCCTTTAAAATATTTTGTACTTGCAAGTTAATAAATGAATACATCAGGATATATAAATACAGAAGACTCTTTGTTTTAATAATATTACAAGTCTTTTTCTTACAGACAATTCTGATTTTGTGACCAAATAATTCTTACTTTTCTCTACTTAAAAAGAAGTATTGTGAAAAAAAAGTAAAAATTGGATAATTAAATTACTATGAAGACGCCGAAGCATATTTTAATTTTTTTTATAGAAAATCTACATTGTTATATTCAACCACAAAAGTTTTGTTAGTACCTTATGGATTTTGTGCAAAAATTGTATTTAAAACACACACACACACACACAAAATCCCAATAAATATAAAGAAAAAAATATTTAACATTTTTAACGTTACCGACGAGATATCAATTCTTCAGACTGGTGATTTTTTTTTAAAAAGAAAAATGTATAGGTATTCTTCAGATATGTATTAAAAAGTTCAACATAACTAAACTGGCATAAGAGAAATTTTAGCCTACAGAAACCTGTACTTTGAAGTATTTGAAAGACGAGATAACTCGTCGGTTGCGTTGAAAATGTTAGTAATCTGTTATAAAATATACTTTCTTTGTAAGTTAATAAATCAATGCAGCAGAAGCCATAGTATAAAATCTATGACCAAACTAATACGATTTTACAAGTCTTTTCTTTTTACCGATAAAATTGTTGTGCCAAATAATAATTACTTTTTTTATCCGAAGAATATAAAGAAAAAGAAACAATTTATTAAATTACTATGAAAGCGAATAAATAATATTTCAAATGTATATTTTCTTAAAAATATTTATATTTTTCTCTTCAACCTCTATAGCAGAGGTGTCCAAACTACGGCCCGCGGGCCAAACCCGGCCCGCCAAGTGATTTTATCCAGCCCGCGGAGGGTTTTAAAACATAATGATGTTTTCGCCCAAACCTTTTCATTTTCATAAAAGTTTATCGAAAAACTACGTGGCCAACAAAACGGAGTTGTTGTACTTGACCAAACACAAATGTCTATCGCGCTGTTAAGTTATAAGACTAAATTATTGATCTTCAAGCAAACGAACAAATCAAGGACAAATACAAGGAAGGAAACTTAATAGATTTTTATAAATATTTGGATGCAAAAGAGTTTCTAAATTTGAAAAAATTTGCTCGTAAATTCATTTCAATGTTTGGGACTACTTACGTGTGCGAACAAACTTTTTCTCGAATGAAGTATCTCAAATCAAAATATAGAGCAAATTTATCTGATGATCATTTGCAGTCATTGCTTATGATTGGTGTAACAAATTTTGATCCCAACTATAAAGACATTCTTCAACAAAAATAAACAGTTTCATCATTCGCTTTAGCAGTTGCATGAAAATATTTCAATTTATATAAAATAATTATATAATTATACTTTGTTTGTTAAGTATTTTGTATTTTCAAGTTACAATAAAATAGTATTAATTAATAGTATTTAATGCTACTTTACTCATAATGATATTTTTCAATTTGTATATACATGTGGCCGTATAACATGGATCTAATTTCGATCCGGCCCGTGCCGCGAAAAGTTTGGACACCTCTGCTCTATAGGTTTCATGATGTCCTACGTCTTTTGTACAAAACGGTTGTGCAAAACGTAAGACATCATGAAACGGTTGCAATACATCCACGGAAAAGATAATTTTGGAAAATTCTCGAGGACTATTATTGATAGAGCCTTTTTAGTTCCATAAACCTTACTGTTTTGTCATTATTTTTGTGTGTTTCACAAAAATAATGACAAAATATATGTAATAGAGATATAAGGAAAAAATACATAATACTTTGCTTTAAGCTATTGGGTTGTTCGGAAAGTCATTTCGTTTTTTTTTTTTGTCAAAATGAAAAGAAATTTTCGTTTAATGAATAAATTATTTATTAAATTATAAAATTGCCATTCTGGTCTAATACCTTTTGCCATATTTTTGGTAGTAACATGATTACACGCTCATAAAAGTTTTGGTCTTTGCTGTAAAAAAAACTGATCGAGGGGGTTTTTGGCCTCCTCATTTGAAGGAAAAATTTTGCAAATCAGTTCTGGTACTGATGTACTGTTAACACATCTTCTCCACACATATTGGCTAATTTATTTCTGGCTTGACAGCATTTTTACCTTTTATATAGCAAAAAAGAAAAAAATGACGAAAATGCTGTTTATTGCTCTCCATATTTAAAAGGGCACCATCCAAAAACTACTGCGAAGAATCAGCTGCACTTTTTCACACTCAAGCCTTGCTATATCAGCTCTTAAAACATAAAATGATTTTGCGGTTTAAGTATGAAATTGGGTGCGAAAAATACAATTAAATCCTCTGTCGGGAAAAAGCGAAATTACTTTCCGAACAACCTAATATTTTGTACTTGTCAGTTAATATATGAATACAACAGAAGCCATAGTTTATTATGTTTGTTCTAAACAATACTATTTTACGTCTATTTCTTATTGACAAAATTGTGGTAAATAATTCTTAATTTTTCCTGGTTATGAAGCATTTGTAAAAAAAGTAATAATTGGATAATTAAATTACTGTGAAGGCACAGAAACAATATTTATTTTTTTCACATAAATTTAAATTTTTCTCTCTAACCACAATAGTTTTGTTGTTGTTGTCTGTTGTTGTCTTAAAGTGTTTCTGTAAGAAATGTATTTAAAAAACACAAAAAAACTATAAAATGCATGTAATAGAGACGTAAAGAAGAAATATTTATATTCTGCTTCAAAATATTTTGTACTTTAAAATTAACATATGAATACAGCAGAAGGCACAGCGTAGATCTTTGTTCTAAATAATATGATTTTACAAGGTCTTTTTCTTACAGACAAAATTGTTTTAAAGCCAGAATAATTCTTACTTTTTTTTTTTCTTTTTATGCATAAGAAGAAAAAGAAATAATTGGATAATTAAATTATTATGAAGACGCAGAAGAATATTTCAAATGTATTTTTTTTCTGAAAATTTTACATTTTCCTCCCTAGCCACAATATCTTTGTTGATTTCTCAAGGCTTTTATGTAAGAGTGTATTTAAAACACACATAAGAAATGATAAAATATATGTTATAGAGATATAATAAAAAATATTTACTATTTTACTCTAAAATACTTTAAGCTTGTAAGTTAATATATGGGAACAGCGGCATTTAATGTAGTAGAATCTCTTTCCTAAATAATACGACTTTGTTTTGGGCCAAATGATCTTACTTTTTTCTATTCTGTCTGAAAGAAAATAATATTTTTATAATTAAATTACTATGAAAGCGAAGAAACAATAATTCAAATGTATTTTTTTCCTGAAAATGCGCTGCCTTTTCTCTTGCAGCAGTAGTTTTGTTGATGTTTTTTACAGCTGTTGTGCGATGTAAAATGCATAAGAAGTGATCGAATACACGTAATAGAAGTAAAATGAAAAAATAAATATAATGTTTTACTTTCTAACTAATTTGAATGGATAGACTCAGTCACAAATATGCATTATCTTTGATTAATATAATACGATTTTACAAACTCTCTTACTTTCTATTGTATAAAGTATATTAAATGTAAGGTTTGATGTTATTAATGTAAGCTTTGAATTAGATTTTACACAATTCTAACACTTAACGAAGGGTACGAAAAATAAAGTATGGAATTTTCTTTTTATAACATGAAATAAATCAATTAAAATAAAAGTAACAGTTGCAATACATCCATGGGAAAGATAATTTTGAAAAATTCTCGAGAACTATTATTGATAGAGCCTTTTTAGTTCCATAAACCTTACTGTTGGTTTTCCAATCTTGAAATCCTCTTTGCTTTTGCGCATGCTCCAGTTGGTTTTGATTTCACTGAAAAAAGAGGTAAGATGAAAGTCATAAGGGGGATGCTTATTTTTTTCTAAACACTATACGAAAGCATGACTTAAGTTCTGAATAAAAAGTAAAGAATTAAAATATAGTATAATCCGAAAATGAAATTAATATGAGCATTACAAAATAAAAATGCCTTAGACTGGGAAAAAAAACCATTTTTCTTATTGCGACCACTCCTGAAATAATCCATAAGATATAAGATATTTATGGTGTCCAAATTGGGTTTTTTAAGAGATATCCAATATGGGTGTATCTCATTTATTTTTCCTTTGTGAGAAGTTCAACGACTTAATTTTTCTTTTTTAATTTACTGTCTTTAATATTCATGCATTTGAATTATTTGCTTATTAGGAGGATATTTAATTCCTGCTAGATACAATTTTTGACACTTTTTAAATTCTTTTTTTCTTTTCTTTCCCCATCCCAGTATATGAATTGAAGAACAGGAAATTTAAAAATTGGATTTGAATTATCTACCGTCAGCCAAATCGATCCAATTGTATCTGGACAAATCGCCTGTTCAGCAGTGTCTGTTGAACTGGAAAACAATCGCATGCCTCGCACCCACTCACTTACTTTTTCCAGCATGTTTGATCTTGCCGAAGCTGTCCCCTTCTCCGAAGTTGTCGGGGCATGTGCCCCAGAGGAGGATTAGCAATCTCTAATCGTAGGGGGTCGTGGAGATTACAGGAAATCTCAAACTGATTACCTACTAATCTAACCTTTGTTCTGCGCTCTCCAAGAACCGTCATCAATGAATTGGCTTCCAACTTTTCCCGGAATGGGTCTTTTGTCTCTTTTTAAGGGGGGGGGGAGGGTCCGATAGGGGACTAGAGAGGGGTCGGTTCGTCTGGAGAGGGTATCCATTGTCCCTCCACTTCAGAGGGACAGCCTTTTATTCTGATGAGTGAGATGGGTGTGGGGTTGGAGACGAATGAAATGACGACTCATGTCACGTAATGTGCTTATACTTTGTTTGATATTTAGAGAAGTGGATGGCAGTAGTCATGGGATGGATGTCCTGACTCTTCTGGGAAACAACTTGGTCAGGAAAGGAGATGGAGAAATCCGTCGATATTTGATGATATCTTCAACTGCAGCTCCTAGGAAATGAACATTTAAACGATGGATTCTTGATTTAAATCTATACTCAACAAACAATAATTTTTTGCAATTCATTTTATTCTATCAGCAATTTAAATAGATACTTTTAAAAAAGAAATACAATCTAGTTGTCCTCATCTGCTAATGGATCAAAGGACTAAATATGTCTCATTTCTATATCTTTCCTTATTTCTGTTTTCTTTCAATCTAATTTAGCGTCAATCGCAGACGCGTTTGTAAATTGAAATAAATCCCTATTATTTTTGCTTTCGTTGCATTTAATTCAGCACGAACCTCAAATGGTTTTATAAACTGTAGCATATAAATAGTTATCCTTTTTTTCGATAAATTTAATCCAATATCAATTGTAGATTATTTTATAATTTATTGTATATCCATAATTCAGCAACTAAAATAGAGACTTTCAGCAATTTAAACAGAGACTTTAAAAAAATCTCATTGTCCTCATCTGATAATGGATCTAAAGATGTTTCTATATCTATTACTGTCTCTGTTTTTTTTTCAATCTAATACAGCGTCAATCACAGAGGATTTTGTAAATTATAGTAAATCCATAATTATTTTTGTTTTCGTTGCATTTAATTTAGCATGAATCGTAAACGATTTTATAAATTGCATCATATACGTAGTTATCTTTTTTTTCTTTTAAATTTAATTCAACATCAACAGTATATTATTTCATAGTTTGTAGTATATCCGTAATTATCTTAATTCAATTCCGCACCAATCGTAAACGAGTTTGTATATTATAAAGTATATATTTTTGCCTAGTATATCCACTGAAACCCATATCAACCACGGTTCAATATGTTTATGAATTGCTATGAAATTCAGCATCAATCACAAACGATTTTGTAAATTATAGCATATCTGATAGGAATTTCCTGCTCACTGTGACAACAGGGCACCTATTTTTATACCACTGTTAATCCATATTTAGTTTTGCCCGTTTTTTACTAGTCCAGCTATAAGACGACCAATAGGCAGCGGATGCATAGAAAGGCTGAAAAATGCTGTTCAGTCAATGGTAAGTAATTGTCTTTTTATATGCCATGGAGCAATCTGTGCAGAATAAATGTTTTTGTTTAAAGACTCGTCCATTTTTGCCTTATACATCCCCTAAAATCCACATCAACCGTGATATAATATGGTTGTGGATTGCAGAGAAATTGGAGGTTTATGATGAGACAGAATAGTGGTTGGAACTTTCTCTATAAGGCATTGATTATTTATAAAGCACTGCCGTACCAAAAGTTCTTAGATAGAAAGCCGATTGTAATTTTTATCTGAAAAGATAATTTCGATCCGTACAAGGACTTTTTTTATGTTACTAAACAGTCGTCAATAGCCAGTTACCACTTGCAGTTTTTTTTTTCACTACTAGTATGGCGTTTATTATAGATATATTAAACGCATCCAAATATAATTCATTGAATAAAGATGTAAAAGTTTTGTTAATGAAAAAAGGTTGCTGGAAATTTATACTGGGCACGGAATCACTGTTTTCCAAAAAGGTAAATGGCAAGACATAGTAGAATACAATTTTGGAAAAAATCCAATCTACTCAAAGTTATATTTGTCCATATCGAAAACTGATATCTGACATGGATGACGGAAAGCAAGCCCAAATTAAACTGAAGACTAGCTTCAAACCTTCATTTCGGGCGAGAATAGTATCTCTACTAGATGAATTCTTTAGTTCTAGGTACACTCCCAGCAAAGAAATCGGAATTTTTGCTGCCGAGTTTCGTGATATTATCCTAACGTTGAAGAATTCAGGCAAAGAACTAGAGGAACTTTATCAATCATTTCAAATTATGTGACGTCTTCCAGTGGAGTTCAACAGTATTGTGCTTTTAATATACAGGTAGGATTATGATAATTTTAAATTTGGTTGAGTATTAGATGAATTATTATTGGAAGAAAGTGGATCAAAACAATGGAATAATGATTTAGATAAAGTAGATATATGTGTAAATTCTAGTGACACAAATAAAACAATTTAGTGAAAAGCTAAATGCTGATTTTAAAAGTTCTAATAAAATTTCATTTAAAAATGGGCATTGGTTCTTGTTACAGGTGAAAAATATTTCATAATTATATTAACGGATGTAAGCTAACCACTGAAAGGATTGCTAATTATTATGTAGATAAATGTAACATAAAAATTATGGTAACAGTGCAGATGTATCATGGATTTTTGATACAGCTCTATCAGATCATTTTTGTTATAATAAATCTTTATTTACGCCTAACATGACAGCTTCAAATGCTGATATGTCTAACTGTTGGAGAGAGCCCAGATTTAAATAAAGCAAAAATTAAAAAGTATTTTGCTTACTCAAGCTTGTGGTAATGTTCGTAATGTAATAACTAAGAGTGAAAATGTAAAAATTTGTAGTGAAAGATTGACCTAAATTAATATTGTAGCGATTACATAATTCTGCTGCATTTTCTTTTGATACAAAAGATAGCGTTATCTTATTAACATCAATGTATATATCCCATGATCCTTTTTGAGGGGCATTATTAGATTGTATTACAGGGAGAGACGTGTATTTTTCATCTTCGCTTTGTCATGTGAAATGTGGAACTTGGAAAATAATTAAATAACTGTTCCTGACACTGGTCTATTATTTATATCTACCTCATAATGAAATTATAAAGAGTTTCGTTCCTGTACAATATTAAATATGTGGTTAATACTGGTCAAAATGACAGTGTGATGGGTTTACCAAAATCAAAGCATATAAAATATGAATATGTTTTTAAGATAGACAAAACTTGTACATCTTTTAAAGCTTATAATCAAATTAGGTCTAAAAGATCATTAGAGTTGGTGCATGTGGTCCTCTTCCAGCTGCATCTAGAGATCATAACCAGATACTTTTTAACAATAACAGGCGAGTTTTCGCATGAATCATCTAACCGATGGAAGTGCTTAATTTTATTTAATAGATATTAAAAACATGCATAAAGGCATTTAAACTTTAAAATTATAAATGTCAGAACTGATAATGGAATGGAATTCATGCTAGAGAAATTTAGTAAATACATAGACGAAGAGGAAATAAAACAGGAACGAACAAATACTTACAATCTGGAACAAAATGAGGTTAGTAAGAAATACAATTATTTACTGCCTTAAATGGTGTTAAAACATTGTTTAAGCTTAGCGACATAATCATTTTGGGACGAAAATTTATTATTGTGTTTTACGTTCACTTGGAATAGTTTGTCTTGTAGTTTAGTTTAATTATATTGGTGTTCCATTTTAATGCAACGTTAGGGCTATTTTGGGACGGATCTCGTAGTTCTGAACAGTGACGAGGACGATACCTGAATTGGAACCTAGCATACTTCTACACAACACCAGCAGGAGGACGTTTAGCCTCGACGAATTTAACACGTTCATTGCCACTACCCTCGCCTGATATCAGGACCATCTATCTAATTAGATGACTCCTTCTTTGCTATTTTTTAACTGTAGTAGAGAAGGTGTCATCTAATAACATAGATGATTTGGTCCTAGAAAAGAACTTGTAGTTGACAGTCAACGTGTTAACGTGCACTAGTCATGCTTACTTGACGATTCTTCAGTGGAGTGCAAACCAAACCTACCAGTCCCGGCACATTATCACCACACCACCGCAGTCCCTTGTTGGTCATAAGAAAAAATAAATAATAAAACACCTTATAGGCTGTATTATAGGGAAAAGACCATCAAAATTACATCTAAAAGTATTTGGATGTATTCTTTTTCAGGCATTCTTAAATTGAAATAAATTAAACATGAGAGCTAAGAAAAAAGTAAAGGGAATGTGCGATTTAAGAACTAAAAGTTGTAGGATATGTACTGTTGAAGATGGAAGAATTATACATTCTATTAATGCAAGTTTTAATCATCATTTTCCATAACTATACAGATTTTCTTTACATTTAATTCAGCATCAATTGCAAGCGATTTTATAACATGTAGCATATTCATAATTATCTTTGTTTTTTATATTTAATTCAGCCTCAATCGAGGGCGATTTTGTTACCTGTAACATATTCATAATTATCTTCATTTTTTTAAATTTAAATTATCATCAATTGTAGGTGATACTAAATGTAGCATATCTATAATTATTTTTGTTTTCGTTTAAAATGTAATTCAGCATCAATCACAGACGTTTTTCTAAAAAGTAACGTTTCTTTCTCTGTATTTATAATTGCTTTGGTTTAGTTTTTTTAAAGTGGTAATTAAAATATACTTGTTAAAAAATGGGAGAACGGAGCATTTGAATGAAACGAACAAGTTTAAAAGATGATTTAACAAAAAACTATGAATTAAATTGGTGATATGGCATATTAATGTTATAAATGCAAAAAGAGGCGAACGAATTCGATGATAAATATTAAAGTTTTTAAGGCAGATATACGTGCATAAAGGTTTGTTTTTTAAAAGTATAAAGTGAATAGAAGCTAATAAATTTAGGATATTTTCATAAAACTTCTTTTTTTAATACCACTTTTTACCACGATATGTACGTTCATTATTTTAAAATTTATGATACAAAAACATGCAATTAGTTTGCCTTGTAATTTTTTATTTGTTTATTTTAGTTCTTTTTTACTATGTAATTTTGAATTACATATATATATAGTGTGTGTGTGTGTGTGTTATTTTTGTATCTAAAAGTGATTACAACAACAAAAGAAAATCTAAGGGCATATTAAACTTTAATAAAAAAATTCGAATGCATTTTAAATTTAATAGCATATCTATTTAAAGGTCTTTGCCATTTATTGTTAAACTATGAATCAAATAAAATTCAAAATATGTTTTTAAAAAATTATTTACTAAATATGTATCATATTTACAGTTATATTATCCCTAATCTCCTTCCGGAAAAAAGGGAGGGGGATTAAAAAAAGATAATTTGGAATTCGAATTCAGTTCAGTGGTTCGAAAAGTGAATCATGTTCTGTCTACGATTAGAAAATTTTATTTCTCAAAAGTGATAAATTTTCAAGCAAATATGGAATAGCACACTTTAATTTGTTTCTCGAAAAAAATGTATCAACTGTATTAAGAAAATTTCAAAGGAAAAAACATAACCATAAAATGGCAAATTTAGACGATTCTTTTTTAAAGAAAAATGTTAAACGTAATATTAAATATTTATAATTTTACTTTTTTCTAGAAATATATATTCACTCAAATATTGAATACTGCTGTCTCATTTGGTATTTTTATTATAAAAAACAAATAAAAAAATTCTGGGAAAACCACAAACAGTATTCACTCCTTATTTATTTCACTAAGTTAATGTTTTCCAAAGCCATCGAAAGTGAATCCATGAATTTTAATTCTCGGTTAAATCTTTCTTAAACAATCTTGTAAAAACATCGAGAATGACATCGCATCTTTATTCATTTCATTAAACTGCCCAGATCATTAAGATACAAGTTTTTACATGAAAATGTGTCCTTTTTTTATATAAATGTTATTGAATTTTTTTGTAGATTTTTGGGTTTTTAATACATTTTTATTTGAATAATTCGAAGCTGAATGAACTATAATAAAAAGTCAAGTCATCCCCAAAAAATGAAAGCTGGCATTAAAAAGTAAAAGCTGAGTCTACGGGAAGTACAACAAGAAAAAATAATTCTTAAACTGAAAATTATCTTAAAAATTTGTTTTTTAATAACAGTGCGTAAAATTAAATTCAAATAATTAAGAAAATAATTTTTTAAGTAAAATAATAGGATTGTAAGTTTAAAATATTCAGTGCTTTTAAAAAAAAATAAGGATTTCAGTAAATAACTAAGCGGTTTTACTTCGTGAACTATTTAGAAAACATTAAATATTATACAATACAATCCGATTACTACAAGGATCAAAATAAACAATTTCTAATATGTGCATTGAATACACAATTTTCATATACAAACTAGATTATAACAACAACATTGTACTGTATTAAAAGTACATAAAGTATGAGTATTAATTATCACATAAGTTCTACTATAAATCACAAAATACACGTTTTACAATAGATCTCAAAATTTATTACTCGTATACTTAAATGACCAAATTTCGTATTAATTTCAAAAAATCAAATTCTTGATCAATCAAATCAAATTATTTCTATTTCAGCCTTAAACCAAGAAAAAATTCAGCAAATCAGAAGCAAGAAAATCGATTTATTGAAGACTTAGACTTGAAGTCTTTTGAATTATTTGAATTTTCTTTTATATAATTCAATGTTTTTAAATAACTTCTCTAAAACTATTAAATTCTTAATATATCTTTTAGAGATTTTAAAATTCTTTATTTCCACTCTTCCAATAATTTTCACCATTGGTATTTATTTTGAGTCAATAACTATGTAACATTTCTTTTTGAAGTAAACTTTTCATTTAAATACAATGCTTTATATATGGTTTAGGAAATATCGCTTTATACTGATTAAAGCGATATTTCCGAAGAATAACTTTTTAAAATAATGAGATAGTTTGCACAGTAAAACAAAACCAAACCAAAACAAAACAAAATAAAATATTTATCCTTCATTGTTTCTATCTCATTTCAGTTTCAGCTTAACTTTCAACTTCACCATCCCCGACAATCCGACTCAAAGAGTCAGTCCATCGGGACCTTTCATTAGGTTAGTTATAAATATCTCATTAACTTGGCCGTTGACATATTAGACACATCGCATTGAACAGGTTTCCTGTTCCCCCGATAAACTTCCACATCCGCCTTGGTGACAAGTGTCACAAAAATCTCTGCCAGAGAGCGGAGGCCGTCGAAAAG
This sequence comes from Argiope trifasciata, assembly GCA_026543055.1. NCBI lineage: Eukaryota > Metazoa > Arthropoda > Arachnida > Araneae > Araneidae > Argiope > Argiope trifasciata. The sequence continues at coordinate 1,312,065 of JAPMOQ010036143.1, forward strand.
TGACATGTCGAACTGAAATCACGCAGTAATTGATTACGGAACACAATGCCGTCAGACGCGATAAAAATCTGGACAACGCGCAAAAACATGCCACCAACGAGTTGGATGGGATTTTTGCTTTGTGTTTTTTTCCATGCGTTTCTCATCTTTGCTTGAATACTTGCTGGCATATATATCTATAAATGTCCCTGTCCTGGTGTTATTGTCATATGCCACCGAAAGTAAAAGGTTCTTTTTTTGAACGTCAAGTGGAGTTCCTCTTCCAATTTTATGGCTCTGCCATTGTCGTTTCGGATTTGAAAGCTTGTTTTTCAACGACTCCTCGTGATTACTTCGCTCGATTATTGACGCAGCTTTGGATGACAGTGGATTCGATCTGTCCGAATTTTATAACAAAGAATCAAAGATAAGGCTTTTCTTTTATATAGAGGTTAAATGTTTTCTAGTAATTGTTTTATAAAAGGTCGAAGTGAAATTTTAATGGTTTTTGAACTTTAATTTTAAATCCTATGTATTCGATTGAAGATTGTAATAAAGTCATCGATCTATTTCAAACGAATTTTGGACTAAATCCGCAAAATAAGATGCGTAAAGAAATCTGTTTGTCCGACTATGAACAAATGATTACGATAACTAAACAATGTAAAGAAAGAGATAAATGAAATCTGGTATTTCATTACTAGAAATGAGTCAAATTTTGAACTATATCTATTGACGAATTGACTATATATCGCATTGCCTAGTTTTACGAATATATATGGGATTGCTTTAAAAGAGCTGTGATCTAAATATTTGTATTTCAGTATGTGATCTGTATATCAAAATCTAAGATTCAGCATCAAATTTTAAACTAAATCCGTTACAGATTGACTATATATAGCATTGCCAACTCTTATGATTGGGTAAAAGCGATAGCTTTAAAAAGTGCAGTGATATAAATTGCAACATTTCATTATGCGATCTTTAGATCGAAATCTAAGGTTGATTATCAAATTTTGAATTAAATCTGTAAACGCATTCACTATCAACCGCATTGTTTATTCTTGCGTATTTAAAAGCGGTAAGCAATAATCTAAATTGCTGCAGTTTTGTATTTGATCTTTAGATCAAAATCTAAGGTTCAGTATCAAATTTTGAACTGAATCCTTTGTCTAATTGATTACGTATCGCTTTGTCAATTCTTCATACTAATAAGAAATTGCTTTAAAAAACAGTTATCTAAATTGGTAAGTTTCAGTATGTGATTTTTAAATTGAAATCTAAAATCCAATATCACATTTTGAACTAAATCTGTTGACGAACTTATATTTATTGCTTTGTCTCCGCTTATGAATTCAAAAGAGGCAATCTAAATTTCTGCGTTTCAGTATCTGATCTTTGTATCGAAACTTTAGGTTCAATATCGAAATTCAAACTAAATATAACCATGTCATAATTTATACCATTAGGCCATTGATGTGCTTGGTTTCTGTTTATAAGTAGATATTAATTTTGTGTCGTCTTTTAATCATCTCGTTTTAAATTCCACATAGGCTAAATTATATATTGTGAATTCAAAAGCAATTACCTCTATCACCAGGAAAAAAAACCTTACTGCCAGAAAATTGCGTACGAGAAGATGTATGAAATATCTGTTTTGTATGCTGAAGAACATTAATTTTTTTCCCATTTAATCAGGTTTATTCGTCAAATATTGTCAATCTTCTAAAGTATACAAAGAGAAAGCGTAGTATAAAAGTTGTAAACACCAATATAAATATTATTAGGACTTGACGCAAAACATTATAGCATGTGACTCCTCTGGTTCAAGGAAATTGTCAATTTTCCTTTCACTAGGGTTAACTGGAGAAATTCTGTAAACTTTATGCAATAATCTAATAAATGATAAATGTTTCAATAGAAATCTCACAGGGCAGGTTAGGGGGTTGAGTAATTAGAAGTCACCTATGTCAAGTGACCAAAACTACTATATTTCATAGCAGTTAATGTCTTTCTTCCAAACTGAACAGAAAAAAAAATTGAGCGAAATAAAAATTCCTCTCGGATTTTTCTTACAAAGAAAATCAATTAAGGTATCCAACGACATTAAAAACACTGGTTATTGACCACATTGGCGAATTTTTTTATTGTTATTTATTGTGGTTCAGACTTTTCTCTTTCCAAAACAGTTTATCTTTTCTGGGAAAAGAAAGGCCTGACCAAGGTTACTTATTTTTCAGCTAAAATGTGTCTTTAACTTTAATTTCCTCAAAACTTTAATTTTCATAAAAATTCCTCACTGTCAACATGATATCTTAAAAATTAATAGTTATTTACATAAAAATATCAGCATGTGTTTTAAGTAATATAGGCACTGAAATGAACCAAAAATTTTACTGTTAGTGAAATACTTTTTGATTTACAGGTGAAATTAGAAAAATTAAATTGTAAATTATGAAAAAAATGCACATATACCTATATTTTTCCCCATAACTTTTTGCACTTCAAAATTTTCCTTAGATTTTGGTCCATTACATTCTATAACTTGTGTACAAAGAAAATAGTATTGCTGCATAACAAATTTGTGTAGCGTGTTAAACGTATTATTTCTCAAAATATATTGTATTTTCAGTGAATTTAGTTGTGTTTATAATATTTTGCATTATAATTGACAATACATCTAAAAACCGTAGATTTAAATAGTTTTAAAAAATCCAACTAAAAAAATTTCCTTCCAATGTAGTCGGATACCTTAATATCCCCAGTTTGCTGAATATATGCAAATTTGGAAAATACAGATTTTAAATGAATGAGATACTGATTGTCTTAATTTATGAGAGATACTTACTCTTGACACAGTTAAAGTATTAATCATGTTTAAAACATTCGTTGGTTGCCACTTTTTACTCCATAAATATCTACTCTTTAGCAGGAAGTCTTGAATTATAATTTAATATTTTCTTCCTAACTCCCACATGTGTGCATATTTTATCTCTATTTTTTTCTAAAGCCGATTCAAGTCTTCCGTTAGGGTGGAGGATGAGGAGGGGGGATATCCCTGAACAAACATTATGACAAATTTTTTTATACGTTCTTTTCTTTAAAATCTTGCTCCAACAGGAAATCTAAATTAGCATGAAACTCTCTTAAAACAACCTTTAACCGCCCAAAAATCCACCGCGAAGAAAGCAAAAAGGAAGAATGTGTGGGAAGGAAGAGGGCCTCCAAAAACCGAGCGGACTGTTTTGCAACAACGGAACTCTTTCTAGTCGATTTTTTGGCCGTAACAGATGATAAAACGCGTGTCAGCGGGACGGAATAAAAAATGCCAATCTCAACCCTACAGGATGCACGATCTCTTAGGAAATGTCGACAGATCTCAACGAGAGACGAATGCCTCACATCTTCGGGACGTCATCCTCATTTTTCAAGCCAACTCGTCGCCATTTCCATCTATGGTCACTCGTCTTAACTCCGCACAGCTGTGAGCTGCCATTTTTTATGCGTTTTGTTACTTTTTTACCCCACTATTCGACCTCAGGTTTGACGTCCACAGACTTTTTAGTTCAGATTTTCAGGAAGAATGTTATTTTCAGTATTGTTTTCATTGAAGATTTTTTTTCTTTGTGTAATTTTGTATTTTTTGACCTGCCGTATTAATTTCGGGGGGTACCTGTGGATTTTCCTTTTTTTTAATTCAGTTCCTTGATGAGGAAATAAGTTTGAGGTAAATGATTCATTTATTTCTGAGCTACTTCGACGATTGGCCTACTTTATGGAAATTCGTGGTGAGAAGGAAATGATATCTTTTATTCATCAACTTAAATTTATTTAGTTAATTGTTCAGAAATACAAACTTTTTTTGTCATAGATGAATGTCCTTCATAAATACTGAATTGGATAAATTTTATTTAGAATGTAAGATAAATAAAATTTGAACGCGGGAAATTTAATTCCCATTTGGACTAACGCGATACTATACGGACGTTTTGCAATTATTATTTGTTTTTTACTTTCTCCCATATATGTGATGTAAAGTTAGTTCTGGTATTTTGGCGCAAGGGCCAGATTTGGCCATGCTGCACCCATAGTATGGTACAAACCATACACCATGCCATAAATAAATGTACATACAAACCATACATATATCAAATGGTATGGTATGTAGCGTAAAGAAAATATAGTAAGAATCAAAACAAATTCGAGATTTTGACTTATCTCCATTATAGACCTCATTTAGTTCGAGTAACACATTTTTAGAAAATGCCCATCTCTCTGTGAATGGCCAAGGTAACTTAAAAGGGCTTTGATCTAGACGGTTAACATTTAGTATCGTTGAATCGAATTTGCAGATTTCTATCAAATTTTGTAAGAAATTTGTTCCGTCTCTTCGGCTGTTCGAATATAAGTTAATATGATAATTAAAAACGAAGACAGCTAGAGGAATAAAATTCTATAAATCGATTTAACATTCATAATGTTAAATAACCTGATAAATTTTGAATCCAATTCAATGGCGGGTTAACTCTTTGTTGGTTGGTACTTTTAAAATCACGTAAAAGTAGTGATTTGGAAACGCAGTGACTTAAATGCATCAAATATGCTGTAGCATTTTGTGACTATTATGTACAGTTATTGTTTCAAGCAGTTAAGAAAAAGCGCTAAAACAGGAATTAGTTTTTCGGATGTTATTAATGGAACACCAGAGATTATTCGCCAAAACGATCGCCAAGTAGTCACTATAGATTCAGTAAAAACACTTAATTCAAGTCCAAAGACCATATTTCGTAATCATTGTAGTTAATACCATAGAAAGCAGCTCTCTGGTATGGCAATTTATTAGATAGTATGAGAGAAAGTTTGAAGAAGACCCTTCAGCTGGTTTTTTTTTAATGTGGGCTGCTTTTATATTTTCCAAAAAGCTTATTGTTGGTCTGTCAGTAATAACAATAAAAAAATTGTCATAATTTTATGTTAAAAATATGAACTAGACTAGCCATTATATATTTCTAAATGTGGCCTTAAATTCTTTTCTTGTTTACAAAAGATTATTGAAAATGTATATAATTTTGGCATATGTTTGTCTGGATATATATAAATATTTATAAACTTCTTACTAAAACCCCTTGTGGTAGTAAATTTTGTTGAGAACCCCTTGGTAATTCCAAAAATTCCATTTATTGCTAAGCATTGTCCAACATTTCGGATATCATATTAAACAAGCATTAGTGATTCTACCTTTATGTGTATTGATAGCTTCAACTGATTTTACCAATTTTATCCTTCACATAACTATAAAATCGATACAGAGGAGTAATGGCCGATTTGAATTCACAGAATCTAAAAATACATTGCAACTTTTCCTTCTTTGAAACCATTTTGATTGCAATCGAATGTAAAATCACTATTTTTGCATTAATTGCGCCATCGTTTGAACTAAAGGAATAATAACAGGATTATTCCATAACAAGTATCTTATAGTGTTATTTTTTATAGTGATCACGCTGCATGTCAGGTAAAAACTTACCGTGGCATTCATTGTGAAGCAATATTACGGCGAAAAATAACAGATCTTGTATTTAAGAATCCTGTGATTATGTCTGCTCTCTAAATTGATGAAAATTTAGTTCAAACGTTAGTGTCCTCTTTTTCACAGGTTAAGTTCAAAATTTGATCAGATCTCCATTGGTGACTTTAAGCTCACCTTTCAAATATCATTTGTCTGAATAGTTGCATCATCCAGTTACATTTTTCATTGATTTTGCAATAACACAGATAATTAATATTAAATTTTCGACTGAATCCAAAATAAAGACGAAATGAATGAAAATAAAGACTTCTAAAAGTTGAATTTCTGGCTAAATTTGATAGAAATTTGGAAATATTTAGTAGAAAGATCATACTTGCAGTTTATAACGTTTGTAAATTATTTTTCCCCAAGACAGACACATTTATTTACTCTTAAATATAAAAATGCGCTTTTTTTTATTTCTTGAAGGTCTGTAGCTTGAAAATTCATCTCAAGACGGGAAAATTGCACAATTCATCCTTCTATATTTTAATGATAAAAGGAAAATGGAAAATTCATGATGGAATAAATTTATCATTTTATTTTATGGTCTGTGAAATGGAAAAATTCGACCTGATAAATTTATACAAAAAGAAGAAATTTTATATCTTTTTGTCTATATATGAAATCTATAATTCGAAACAGAATATAAAGTGTTAGCACCAACGTGGTATATTCTTTCAAATTTTTGTGGAAATTTTATTCGAGGATAATCAACCGTTCATTACATATTTTTACGTCCTTTGTAGTGAGTGTATGGTGTGAGAATACTGTCAGGGAGCTTCAGTAGAAAAAAAAGGAAGATATTTATTTAACACAACGGCACTAACACACAGACGACAAATGCGTACAGCTGAGAAGCACAGCAGCACACTACAGCAAACAGTAGCTTACTAATCTTAAACGGTAGTAGTAACAGCCACAGTACACGAAGCGGTCAAACAGAATTCAGCAGGAGAGGGAATCTTCGTAGATTCAGTGTACGGTCTCTCCAAACGGCTGAAATTATTTCCACTGTCTCCTCGCTTTAGCTCATAACCGAGTGTCGACTCACTACTTCTCATAGGACTCGATGCTGGTACTGGTTGATTCCGCTTCTCTATCCCAATTCAATTTTTAACTCCTCGCAATTTGAGACTGCTGGCCTTTTATAGTTCCCGGGTTGTGGGCCTAGAATCTTCTAGGCCAATCAGATGTATCTCTGTTCCTAATGGACGAATCAATAAAATTCTCAATTTCCAGCATCATCCATTTTGTCGCCAAGCCACCAAATGGTCGCCAAGTTCTGAGATCACTCGGACGACACCCGATTAACACCCATAGAGCTGAATATAAACGTTCTTTCTTACGATATCACTATTCGTACTAAGAAGCTAAATTACAGGTTTGTTACAATATGAACATTATTATTTTAAAATTCCATGAGCCGTATGGATAAGATTCAGCATATGATTACATCATTATGATTGTAAACCTGCATTGAATTTTGGGATAGAAAAGCCGTTTATATCAACCTGTTTGTGTATATGGGAACACAAAGTATAAATTTAAAAAAAGGAATTCGGTATTTGATTTTCACGTTTGTAGATTTATGAGATTTTGAACAAATGCACAAGATTTTCAGTGCTTTGATATTTTTAGAAAGGAACTAAATTAATAATTTGTAATCTTCTAAATAAATGTCTTCAGAATATGCATTTTTATAATATAATAACCAACTTCTGAGTAGTAAATAGATTCAAAATATTTTAATTTCTTACTTGTAGCTGTCTTTTCCGCCGTTGGGTGCACAGGTGAACTTGCCTTCAGAAGATACTGCACTCCCCCTTTCGATTGTAACGCCGACATGATATCATCATCAATCGTCGTCTTCAACTTTTATTCATTCAACAAATTTTGTAACGGCAAAAATAACTTGTTGAAAAAATAATTTAAAATTACATAGAGATTAAATTAAAATTTCAGATTTTTTTTAACAACTCGCTTTCAGCAACTGAAAATGATGAACGTAAACTATATAAAAATTTAATTTACCCCAATAATTTTCTGCTCGATTCTAAACAGGGTAAAAACCGTTGATTCATTCGAAGTTTTCGCTGACTTTGCAGCTTAGGAAAGAATTCATTTACCCCTCTCAAACGACGAAACCTGGGATTTTCCACACAGTTCTCAATTCAGCGCGATCGAAACAAAAAAAGGGTATTTCCATTTCGCTCATAATTAATCTATGCAATATTTTAAATAGGGATTTTTTCTCAATTGCAGTTTGTTGTTGTGCATACGTTCATCGAAAATCAAGCAATTATTTGAAATCGCAAGAGCATTCTATATTTGGAATGAATTAAATTGCAAGTCAGATAGCAGAGCTTCCAAAAGATTTATGTGTTTTTATTTAGCCCTAAGTATAGAACTTTCAATTTTACATTAATTTTGTTTTCAAGCATTTATTTTTAAAACATTAATTTTCTATTAAATAATTAATTTTAATTTTCAATAATCTTATATCGAGCAATTTAATGTCACTTAATTTATCATTAAGGAATTAACTTTATCTTACCACTGCTTTCAAAGTTCAAAATGTTCTCATTCATTTTATGTTTATGCAGATAGATTATTTGACATTAATTTCGAGCTATTAACAAGAGTATGAACGTACATTGGAAAAGTATAACTTCTCTTTCACCTTACATTTAGAGAAATGAAGACAAATATTACTCTTTAAATTTTCGATGGAAAATTAATTTACTATCTTTTCATTAGAAATAAAATATACTAGAACATCGTGTACTTAAAGTTTCGAAAGAAAAGAAAGAAAAAAATTGGCAACAAAATGAATTTATCAGCAAAATGTATGCACAAACATGGTTACTTTTTTTCGTGAAGGTTACAAACAGAGTCACTTTTTCCAAGTATTCAGGTATTTGTTATATCTTTGAGCTAAGTATTCAATCCTCTTTTAAAAACATTGTGATGATGATGAAACATTGATGTGAGATGGGCCCCCCCAATGTTTCTTCCCTTTGAAAAGAAGAACATAGCTAAATGGCTGG